>JAOBYE010353317.1:0-14855 GCA_025403585.1 Parazoanthus swiftii | reverse complement strand
GACACTCTGATTTTGTTTCAAATGGCATTTAAAACCCAGGAAACACATTTTTAGACAAACTAATTTTCAAAATTTCCTGGGGGAGCATGCCCCCAGACCCCCTAGAAGGCTCATACCTTCGGCTCTTGGCAGTGCCCCCCCCAGTTTTCCAAGGCTTGCTACGGCCCTGGAATCCCTTGTAATGCTCATTGACAGACACATTGTTTTAACATTAAAATGCTCATTAATGACCTATGCAGGTGCATAACCAGAAGTAAATATTTTTTGCCTGCACCTTGTTTTTGCTGATTTTAGGGAAAAAATGTCATATGCAATAAGGTACTTATTAACCTCGATTGTCAGGTCTTTATAGGAAATATCAAACTTTGACCTTGATGTTGAAAGTTCTGACCCAGTTATCACTCAGTCAGTACAGCAAGGCCTGATCAGTTGGATATTTCGTGTACATAGTAAGACATCAATAGTACACTAATAGATATTCATTTGATAGTACTCATAACAGTGGTTAAAAAAATTATCAAGGAAAGAAAAATGGAAAAAAAGAAAGAAAAGGTATCACAGCTGTTCACTTCTTGATTTACTATTATTAGCAGTGGATGTTTTGTGGTGAAAGAGCCAATATTGATCAGAACTGTACACTTAATTTGGCAAACGAATTATATATAGTAGACATTAGATATTTATCTGATGTTAAATCAGGAGGAGCTCAGAGAGGGAAATGTGTACGCTTGTGATGGTTAGTATGGGTTGTTATGTATTACCAATTGAAACTTCATTAAACTGTCTAGTTGTTTCCCACTTCAAGCTAAAAGGGGCTATCAGATGCACCACAATAGGTTTTCTTTAAAATGCTGTAAGCCCAAGGGCCAATAATAGGTACTGCAGTTTCTGATATTCAATCTTGTCCCTATTTTCTTCACCCAAGCGGCCATGAAATTTAGTGAAGCAAAAGTTTTGTGATTGTATATTCTTCAGTTTACCTCAAAATCAGCAAATGCAAGGACACTAATTTTCTGACAAACAATCTCTTTGGAGTCCCTTGTCTCTTTTTTCGGCTCTACAGTATCTCGGTGTAAGAACCCTCAACTAATGTCACCAGTCATGACGGTGATAAATCGCCTCCACAATGTGATACGTTGCAATTTTCTAGATTGAAAAATATGCTTTAGTTATGAGAGTAACATGTAGATTAAACACTTCAGGTCAATATACCTGACGTTAACCGGACGTTGAGCACATTAATGACGTCAATTCAGCTCCCATAAATGAAGTAAATTTTGTAGAGTTTGAGTGTAAGTATGCACCGAATTGCCAATCCTCGGCGACAGAACAAGGCTTCATTGCTCATACTGTGACATCGTTTGTGCACCTTTCAGGGAACTCTATGATATCAGTCGTGAGGTTCTTACACCGAGGAAATCCCTATTTTCTTGTTCGACCCAGACCAAAAGCATAAAACAATCCTTCTTCTTTTATTACGCCTAATTGTTTTAGAAGAATTGTTTAAGAACGAACAGGACAAGCTCGTTTTTGGCAGGCAACTTCGACTACTGTAATCGGTCATGATGCACAGTTGTGCCCTATTGCATCATGGAAAACCATTATTTTTTCGCGCGGGAATGTCCCCCTCCATCTAATATATATTTTAATGAAAATTCAACCAGGTTTACATTCTGCCCAAGCAGCGGCCTAGACACTTTCAACATTCAGTCAAACGTCCAGAAATAGAGGATCAAGCCTGACGAGACGTGGCGCATTTGCGCAACTGGCCCATTGTCCGTGAAAGCCAAACTTTTGGTTACTAAAACCACAACAAAATTATGTCATTTTCACAGTGCCAATAAACAGTTCTTCGAAACTGGCAAGAATTAAGCCTTCTTAGACCTTTGTGTTGAACTCGGACACCAGCACATTGCCAAAAATTGAACAAGCTTAGGAATTTTTTTTTTCACAAAAATGTTACCTCCTTACGGGCATCTTGCCGAAAAATGGCGAGCAGTGTCACGTGATCAGCTATCATAGCACACAAAAAGGGTATGTCGTACCTACTGCACAAGGTTATGAAGGAGACCCCGGCCAACCCCCGTCCCCCAAACGGTGTTTTTACTTATTTTTTCATTCATTTGCTTTAGTTTCATACCCCCTTAGCATCAAATCTAAGATAACAATGTAAAAGCTAAACTGCTTAACTGTAATTAGCGGCAACTACGAATATTAAAAAATAAAAGTAGAAAATATGAGACACTCCTCCTCCCGTTAAATTGTTGAAAATATTGCGGCAAGATGAAGGAAAGGGTACGTGGGGAAGCTTGTTTTTTTGTCAGTTTCCGCGTTCTTTCAATAATTGATGCAGAAACTAAGGGCGTTTCATGTTTCTTTTATGAATTGTTTGAACGTTTCTGCAAAAGTACCTGACAATGACAGACAACTATAATATTGCTGAAATATTGGGCAAATCAACAACTGGTCATAGGTAGGTTTTAACCATTGAACGTTGCTTTCTATGGCTTTAAATACTAAATGTACACCAGGGCCGTAGCAAGCCTTGGCAAACTGGGGGGGGCACCGCCAAGAGCCGATGGTGTGAGCCTTTTAGGGGGTCCGGGGGCATGCTCCCCCGGGAAATTTTGAAAATTCGTTTGTCTAAAAACGTGTTTCCTGGGTTTAAAACGCCATTTAAAACAAAATCAGAGTGTCTAAAACTAGTAAAATATGACAAGTTTTTCTCAAACTTGGAGCAATTTTCTGAACTTGGTACATTTGACACATTTGCTGGGGAAAAAACTGGGGGGGCACGGGCCCCCCTGGCCCCACCCCTTGCTACGGCCCTGTACACAATAAATGGTTTGCGAGGTTGGCACAGTTGGTAAGATCTCTGACTGCCGACCAGAGGGTCCCAGGTTCAATCCCCGGCCTGGTTGAGGTTTTGAATTTTGGGCAACCTTCTTTTCCCACAGCGTCCGTGGACAGGGACGTTAAGCCGTTGGTCTAGTCTTCTCGACGTTTTATCGGGGGACTTAAAAGTACCCATACACTTGTCGATAGGAGTAGGCTAATGCCGGTGTTGTGGACTGTCACCTCTTCCCCTACAAAGGGCCTGCTGTAATTGGGGAAACCTGTAGCAGTGCCCCTCTCCCTTCGGGGAAAAAGCTAAATAAATAAGTAAGGCTTTCAGATTCTTAAGATTGGTTTCGGCTCAATGACGTCATGGTTTTGACATCGGATATTGGTAAACATCGGACAGCCAATGAGCGTACGCCGGTAGTATAGGTAGCATTTAATAATGCACTGTTTGAAAAATCTTTGATTTGTTTTGATATATAAGAACATGAGAAATATTATTCGGAACTTCTTTTTTAAATCAAAGGTCCAACAAAAGTTCGAAGATGGAGTTGCATGGAACAGGGCAATGGATGAGGTGCGAGCTGGACGATGGGAAAGAAAATACAGGGAAAGAACCTTGGAGGTCATGATCAAATACTGGCCGGATACTGATAAATACAAAGACAGACCCGAGTTGATTGCCAGTCTGGAGCACCAGGTATATTGTTCACCCTCCCCCCCCCCTGCCTGCTCCCTTTTCTTACACCCACGTGTTCTCTTATTGTACACCGGTTTGCCCAAATTATCAGTTAAAAGCTCTCGAGCATTGGTTGAAAGTCTTTCAGTTTATAAACTCACCTCTACTACTAAAATTAAAATTACCGCTCAGTGTCTCACTGTTGCCATCAGACAAAGCTGTTTAATAGACTCTGATGAGCCTTGTAAGAAAATTATACGTACCAGTTGGTCATTACGATGTTAAAGGCATTTACTCTGATTATACTCGGATATTCTCCAAATGTGTGGGCCCATCTTTCCCTGATTATGCACCCACTGCAACCACCTTGCCCTCCAAAACAAACGAGAAAAGGCAATACGGGAAATTAAAGTTCAAACAGCTGGCATTCGCGCCCTAGTTGCTCGGGCTCCCTAAGTCGGCGAGACGGAAACGTGAATCGATTGCCCGGCATTGTTTTGACATGATATGTTGATGTGTTTGTTATAACCGTTACTGCTAAAACCAAGGTCTTACACTTATAGATCAATCGTTTCGCGGACATCCTCTTGGAAAAAGACCGAGGAACTAGAAAGTACAGGTACAAGAATTTCAGAGTGGACGAAGATGAAGACCCCGGATGCCCCACCCTGCTCCATCTAGCGGCCGAGAGGAACTTTGTAACCGTTGCAAAATCACTGGTGGATGAATGTCGCGGACTGCTGTACCTCAAGACTGAGAAACACGGCGACAAGAGACCTTATCTAGCTGTGGAGATAGCACTTATGAAGTTTAATGATGATGTAGCAGCGTATCTGATCACGCAGATGAAACACGAGTGGTAAGTGAAGTTTGGCTCACACTAGTGACGCAAACGCAAGCGCAGACGCAAACGCAAGCGCAGACGCAGACGTAAGCGCAAGGACGTCCACAACAGCGACACAAGTGATGCAAACGATGCAGGCGCCTGCGTTTACGTCACCTTCATTCACACTTGGACTTAAGCGCAAGGTTTAGGCAAGAAATGAATTTTGCGTCTGCGTCTGCATCTGCGTATAGTTACACTCACACTTGCCTTGATTGCTCTGGCGTCTGCGCTCGCGTTTGCGTCTCTGGTGTGAACACGCCTTAAAACCTGGTTTACACTTGTGAAATAACTTAGTATTTCAACGTTATGCTTACGTTTAAGCTTTTCTCGCACGTGTGAGCCGGGTATTACTGTACTATATTAAACAAGTGGATTACTCAACTTTGCTCGTGGTTTGCTCTCATTCACTTGTTACAGTATATTGGTTAGTGAACATCTTGAACACGTCAGAAACCTTGTTCAGTAATTTTGGACTCTGTATATCGAAAATGTACTATTTTGGCTGAGTGCTAAGCATGCTCGAGTTTGTTTGGCTTTCAACAAGGTGGCACAAATTATCCGAAGCTATTTTCATTCAAGAAATGATTCTTCACCTACTACCAGTGCAACTTCATGTGAAGTGAAGCAGGAAGAAGGAATTCCACAGACCAAGGGATCAGTACAATATGCTATACATGTTAATCTTGAAAAGAGTTTGTTCCCGGATGCAATTGGATTTGTTATCTCTTTGTATTTGAGTAAGAATTAGCAGTTACATATGCCTTGAGTATTGGAGGAAAATAACATGTCTAAAATAATCTTCAATCTAGTAGTAGTGTTTAATGACCTCCCCCCCCCCCCCACTGATAATGTTGGTATCGAGCCAATTAAACAGTGTAAGAAGTGTACCTACATGTGTTAAATATCCAAACTCTGCTTCCAACTGAAACTCAGCCTCTGCTAGCTCCACGCCGCAGAAATATTAATTTACGTTTAGTTCGTCCGTGTTACTCACTCAATCGCCAGAAATTACATGATTTACAGCCGATTAGAAGTGATAACTCCACCAGCGTTAAAATTTAATTCCAAATAGCAATTTTACAGCCGTACCGCCCTCGGTAATAATCTGACTTTATATTTTAGGGTTTTTTATTTGAAAGTAAATGTACCGTTCAGGGTTCAGTATGGGATGGTGGATACACCTGTAGGGGAAGGGGGGAGGATTTTCATTCGAGGGGGATACTCGTTGCTCTGGTTTCCAGTTTCTTATTAACAGGTGAAGTTTGCATATAAAAATAATGCGAAAACAACCAATTTGTGCAGTTACAACTAACTGGCTGTTTTGTTAGCGATTTATTCTGTTTCCAGTTGTTTCAAAAAACATCACCAGTATACAAAAATGTTTTGACCTTGAAATACTGTATATGAGTGATTTACAATAACTGACTTTACTCAGTTAACTTCTCCACCATTGATTCGTTTTCTTGAGTTGCTAACGATTCTGTTTTGCCAAAATACCATTGAATAACACTTTAAGTACCATCTTTTGTTGTTTGCAGGATTCAAAGGTTGTTCCTATGCAGAGGGGACCAAGAGAAAGCCGATTTCACCTTCAAGACTTACATCTTGCACCCAAAGATGAAGGTAAAACTGACGATAGCATTGATAGCTTTGTTTATAGATGATTTGTTCCTTTTGTTTTTATTTCTTTATAGCCTCGGCTATAGTGTCTAAAAGCGTGACTAACTTCAAACATATTTGACAAGTTGTGAGCATGGTATACAGTGTATCATCTCATCTCCAAGACTTCTTACGGCTACGTTTTTGTCTTTAGAAAGTTGAATTGGCAAAACAAATAACAAACTCAGTTACTTTTTTTTGTTCGCCCTGAAGTCGCCTTAGCCCACGTTTTGACTGCCTGATTAGCTACAGTACCGGCAAGATGTAACCTAACGCGCCCGCAGGTCAATCCCGCGGGTCAGTCTGGCCGTCCCATAGTCCCGTATCCCGCCGAGTTGGAAAAAAATTGTCCCGTACTGTGGAGCACTGTCCCGTACGGGATCCAACGGGACACCAACGGGATGACTTCAATTAGGAGATAATGACCCGCAGTCCCGTGAAGTGTCCTGTACGAAAGAAATATAAAATCAAAAACAAAATTTGTTCAGAGCGCCGATCAAAACTTGACACCGCGACAACAACTAATTTCACATTTTACTCCGTTTCACGGTTAGGACCACCGATAAGCTTCAAACAGTTTTCGGCCAAGAGACAAAGAAGTGAATTCATCTTGCAGACAAAAAATTATATCACGACAAGACAGAATTAGAAAGAAAAACGGCTTCTCTTCCTGCACTGCACTTCTATAAATATCTAGCCTGCGAGCCGGCTCATTTTGATCAAGCTCGTACGCTTGAATAATAAACTTTCGCTTCCGCCGCAGTTACTCCAACTGTCTTCCAAGATCCCGTTACAAGATTTTTTAAAAATGAAATAATGTATGGATAAATAAATCTGGCCAGTCTGAGTGACCATAACCATTTGAAAGCAAAATACTTTCTCAACTCATCTTCCGTGACTTCGAAGAACCCGGCTAGAAAGAGGAACATAAAAAAACTCGAAAATTCATCCTACAGGGTAGACAGGCCGGTTCAGATCGAAAGGAACAGCAGTGGAACAGAAGAAAACAGTTCTTATATTTCAGAAAACATGGGAAAGCGTATTAAATCTCGACCAAAAATTACTTTCCGTAGTGCGAATTTGTTTTCAGCATTTTGCCATCAGTCTGAATGAGCCTGTTTTTACTCAAAAATCAATTTCTTCTTTGCTTTTTGCCTTGGTTTTCAACATTGACCACCACATTGTACGAAACTGATATTAACAGTGATACGTTCGTCAATAATTCTCCCTTAAGAAAACCGTGGTGTCGGTGCTGGACTGTCTGATCAGCCCCCAGTGGCCCTACCTCCCGGAGAGGAAAGAGAGGTATAGCAGCAAGACGGAGGAGGAGGGGATCGAGCGGGCGTGGAGCAGTGTCCCGGATGACCCACTCAATTACCACTTCCTGTATCACGTGCTGGACGCTGATGAACAAGGACACCCACCCAAGGTCAATGGCGCCAGGAACCCACAGTTTAAGCAGTCTTCTAAATCTGCTCTCCACTACATTGCCGACAGCAACAATAAGGTAACATCCTTGGCGTATAATATTAATAATAATAAAACCCACAGTTTCAACAGTCCTCTAAATCAGCTCTTCACTACATCGCAGACAACAGTTTTGCGAAAAAATGTAGTAGCAGACTGAATGAAATATGTCTGTTTGCAAAATAATTCGTTCAAACAAGAAAAATCGAAATAGTCGAAAAAGCCCCTGGAATACTAACCGCCGAGCTACAGACGATGTGATAATCATTGGCTTCTTTGGAGTTGAAACCATTCACAATTAATATAAGGCCTCTGGAGAGAATCGAACTCTTGATCCCCCTGGTTTACAAATCTGTGCTCTAGCCACTGAGCTACGAAGAATATGAAGTTCGTTTCAATTTTTTTATTTAAAATATTTTGGAAAAATTTTTAAAAAATATTTCTATGAAAAAAGCATTTTGAAGCCCCTGGTAAGTATTGAACTCACGACCCCTGGTTTACTAGACCAGTGCTCTGACCACTGAGCTACAGAGGCGACGTTAGGTAAACAGTGATTATGAACTTTCTTATTTTGTTACTGATTTTTAGTTTTTGTCAAATGTAATTGGGTCTCGTAGCAGCCTGCTAACGAGAAATTCTCAGTCAGGATCTTAGCAACCTGAAAAACCGTAAATTATTAAAGTGATAAACTAAACAACTATGTCGTTTGCACAGGTCTTGAAAAGACCCTGATAACGTACGAGGTTTTTCCTTTGAAAATGTTTTGAATTGTAGCAAAATATCCTTGGATTCTGTTAAAACATCTTCGAAATTCCCTGAAAGATTTTGTTGACTATTTGAATCATTTCAGGATATATTTTATCAAAAATAGTTTTAAAATGAAAAGCGTGCATGACAAGTATTTTTGTTGTAAAACGAAGCCTTGAAAATTTGATAAAAGTAATGAAGATTTATTATTTTTTGAAGAGCTGTAAAATTGTCACGAAAAAACTTCGTAGCAACTGAGCTGCAGAGGCAGTGATGTTCATTTAGGTTGTTCAGTTGAAATCATTCACAAAAGAAAAAGAAATATGAAGGGAAAAATAACTTTCAAAGCTTCCGGAGATATGTGAACTTTTGACTCCTGGTTTACCAGGACTTGTGCTCTAACCACTGAGATACAAAGGCGGTGTTGTTCATTTAAGTCTTTACATTCACAACTTAAAGAAACTATGAAAGAAGAAAAAAAAGATTTCTAAAAGCCTCTGGAGAAGGTGGAACTCTCGACCCCTGGTTTACGAAACCAGTGCTCTGACCACTGAGCTACAGAGGCGTTGATGTTCCGCTTTTTCTTTGATTTAAAATTATTCACTTTTAGAAAAATATGAAAGAAAAATGTTTTAAAAGCCTTAAAAGATTTAAACTCTCGACCCCTGGTTTACTAGACCAGTGCTCTAACCACTGAGCTGCCGAGATGTAGATATTCGATTGTTTCTTTGAGTTGGAATCACTCACAAAATTTAGAAAAAAAAATGATTTTGAAAATCTTTGGAGATATTCAATTATCGTCCCCTAAATTGCAAGACTATTGCTCTATCTAGCAAGCTGCAAAGATGCTACTTTACATGTTTTTTTTCTTTGATTTCATTAAACTCTAAAATATTTTGCTTTAAAAAATAATGATACATGTATTTAAATTATAGAGAAAGAAGGTTGAAAAATCAAGCCCCTGGTGAGAATTGAACTCACGACCCCTGGTTTACAAGACCAGTGCTCTAACCACTGAGCTACAGAGGCGCTGTGTATATTTTGTTGAATTATCAAGATATAGAAGAAATCTGTCGAGCATTCTTGCTATGTGCACAATGTCGTTGTGGCAACTAAACGAAGTTTGCTTGCTTCAATTCAAATTTGTCATGTTATTAGACGAAGTGGTCACTATTTTGGATGAGATCTTTTGTTTCCGATTTTCGGGAAAAAGCAATTCCGAAAAAAGTTCAACTGTTATGCTGTCAATTTCTCCGTACTTACGAACAATTGGCCCTTTTAACATCGCTTTCAATGTAAGTTAACGTTTGTACATGACGTATCCAGTCGCGAGATTCGTGGCAGCTTTGTACCTAAACAAACGGAGGTAATCGTTGTTAACGTAAATGTTTAATGTTAATATTCAGATTCAAAACATCCCTGACGTGTAGACTTTGGTTTTATGACAACATTTCCTGTTTTTCACTCTGTTGTATTACCTATGACGCTGGTTGGAACAGAGTTGTTGAATAAAGGGTACTGAATCTTTTGGTCGCATATAACTATTTTCAATTATATATTTATCAAAAGATCTAGAATTTAAAGCAAATACAATATTTTTTTAGAATTGGAGAAATTTTCGGATTGCATGGGCACATGCTCAATCGAGACTACCCCGAAAACCATTTAAAATCGTTCTTAGTACGAAAATAGATATTCATGTTCTCATAATGGAGGATATGCACAATGACGTCGCAGGATGCATAAGACAAGTTCGCTCTTATTTTCCATTGAAATAGTGCGGATTAGAATTAAACTGCTAATCGTTTCTTCGATAATTTGTCCACAAGAACAATTTTCTTGAATGTTTAATCGGAAAATCCTATCGCGCTGTTTCGTAAGCGTGAAAATTATCGTTTGTTTACATTTTGATTTGCGTTACTTCAATCCCACAATGCAACAGTACGCAGTATTTTGAAACTGGAATACCACTTATACAAAGATACAATCGACAAAATTATCGAGAATCTTAGTAAACAACAGTATTACTTCATTTAAGTTCAAAAAATGCAGAATAAGATTTCTGCAGAACGTTTGAATATGTAAAGAAACTACGACGTTTTAGTGAAATATGACAACTGGACGTGGAGATAAAACAATAAGATAAGCGGCCCCCACGAAGTGACCAACACAAACCCACCCCACTTGGAAAAACAACCAACCCTGGAAAATCCAAATAATACTATTAGTGAAACAAGTAAAACAAAACTATTGGAAACTCTAAAAAATCAATTCTGCAAGTGCCGAGCTTATGGTACAACATGCAAAGGTATTTTGAATTGCCCCTGTTCTTTTTTGAAATGGTTGTTCAACAAGGAATGGTCAGTCCGAGTTATAAGGAAATATGTAAATCAGTTTGAGAGTTGCATCACGTGATAGGGTAGTACTGCGTGAAAAAAGTGATCTGGGACGCCAAGGGAGTTAAACAAGACTTGATAGTTTTTCTAAGAGCTTCTGGAGAGAATTGAACTCTCGGCTCCTGGTTTACCTGACCAATGAGTTGAATCATTCACAAATTGGAAGACATTTGAGGACAAAAGGATCTTAAAAGCCTTTGGAGGTAATTGAATTATTGACTTCTAAATTGCAAGACCAGTGATCTAATCAGTAAGCTGCAAAGACGCTACTTTACTTTTTTTTTCTTTAATTGCAATAATCTAAAAAATATGTATATTTTAAAAAAAAATATGTATGTGTTTAAATTATAGAAAAAGAAGGTTGAAAAATCAAGCCCCTGGTGAGAATTGAACTCACAACCCCTCCTTTACTAGACCAGAGCTCTAATTGAGCTACAAAGGCTGTGATGTTTGTTTCAGTTTTTTAGTAAAAATATTTTGAAAATATTCAAAAAAGGATGATAAAAAACAATTTTTCAAGCCCCAATGAGAATTGAACTCACAACCCCTGGTTTACTAAACCAGTGCTCTAACCACTGAGCTACAAAGGCTGTGATGTTCGTTTCAGTTTTTTAGTTAAAATATTTTGGAAATACAGTATATTCAAAAAGGGATGATAAAAAATATTTTTGAAGCCCCTGGTGAGAATTGAACTCACGACCCCTGGTTTACTAGACCAGTGCTCTAACCACTGAGCTACAAAGGCGACGTTAGAGAAACAGTGATTATGAACATTCTTATTTGGTTACTGATTGTTATTTTTTGTGAAATATGATGGGGTGTCCTAGCAGCGTGTTAACGAGTATTTCTCAGTCAGGATCTTGGCAACCTGGAAAACCGTAAATTATTAAAGTAAATAACTAAGCAACTATATCGTTCGCACAAGTCTTGAAAAGACCCTGATAACGTACGAAGTTTTTCCTTTGAAAATGTTTTGAATTGTAGCAAAATGTCCTTGGATTCTGTTAAAACATCCTCGAAATCCCCTGAAGGATTTTGTTGACTATTTGAATCATTTCAGATGTACTTTATCAAAAATAGTTTTAAAATGTAAAGCGTGCATGACAAATATTTTTGTTGTAAAACGTACCTTGAAAATTTGATAAAAGTACTGTAGATTTATTTCTCGAAGAGCTGTAAATCTGTCACGAGAAACCTTCGTAACAACTGAGCTGCAGATGCAGTGACGGTAATTTTGGTTCTTCAGTAGAAATCATTCACAAATGAAAAAGAAATATTAAGGGGAAAATAGTTTTAAAAAGATCTGGAGAGAATTGAACTGTCTGGAACTGGTTTTCCAGGACTAGTGATCTAACCACTGAGCTACAGAGGCTGTGTTGTTCATTTAAGTCTTTAATTTGAGTGGGAATCTTTAACAAAGTAACTATGAAAAAAAAATCGAAACCTCTAAAGAGTGTTGAACTCTCGACCCCTTCGTCTACAAGACCAGTGCGTTAACCACTGAGCTACAGAGGCTGCATTGTTCATTGCGGTCGTTGAGTTTTAAATCATCGTATACTAAAGTAAAGATAGAAAAAAGATTTTAAAAGTCTCTGGAGAGATTTGAACTCTCGACCCCTGGTTTACGAGACCAGTGCTCTAACCACTGAGCTACAGAGGCGTTGATGTTCTGCTGTTTCTTTGATTTGAAATTATTCACTTTTTATAAAAATATGAAGGAAAAAAAGATTTTAAAAGCCTCTAGAGAGATTTGAACTCTCGACCCCTGGTTTACGAGACCAGTGCTCTAACCACTGAGCTACAGAGGCGGTGATGCTCGAGTGTGTCTTTGAGTTGAAATTATCACTTTTTAAAAAATATGAAGAAAAAAGATTTAAAGATCTGTGGAGAGAATTGAACTCTCGACCCCTGGTTTACTAGACCATACTCTAAACACTGAGCTGTAGGGACTGTGCTTTCATTTATTTCTTTGGGTTGGAATCACTCACAAATTGGAAGACAGTTACCGCTACCGGCTTTACATGTTCTTTTTTTCTTTGATTCAAATAAACTAAAAAATATATATATTTTTTAAAAAAATATGATGCATGCATGTGTTTAAATTATAGAAAAAGAAGGTTAAAAAATCAAGCCCCTGGTGAGAATTGAACTCACGACCCCTGGTTTACAAGACCAGTGCTCTAACCACTGAGCTACAGAGGCGCTGTGTATGTTTTGTTGAATTATCAAGACATAGAAGAAATCTGAGGAGCATGCTTGCCATGTGCGAATTGTCGTTATGACAACTGAACGAAGTTTGCTCGCTTTAATGTTGTTGGACGAAGTGGTCACTATTTGGGATGTGATCTTTTGTTTCCGATTTTCGGGAAATAGTTACTTCCAAAAAGGTTAACTCTTATGGTGTCAGTTGCCCCGTACTTACGAACACTTTTTACAATTGGCCCGTTTGACATCGCTTTTAATGTAAGTTAACGCTTGTACATGAAATATCCGTTCGCGAGATTCGTGGCAGCTTTGCACCTAAACAAACGGGGTAATCGTGATTACTTATGTGTTGTTAACATATATTTAACATATATAACATCCCTGACGTTTAGAAGTTGGTTTTATGACAACGTAGCCTGTTTTTCAGTCAGTTATAATACCTATGACGTTGGCTCGAAGAGACTGTAGAATGAAGGGTACGGAATCTTTTGGTGGCTTTTATAACTATTTTCAATTATAAATTTCTTAAAACATCTAGGATTTAAAGCAAAAACAATACTTTTTTAGGATTGGAAAAAAATTCGAAGTGTATAGACACATGCTCCATCAAGTCTACCACGAAAACCATATAAAATCGGTCTTGGAACAAAAATACATATTCATGTTCTCTAAATGGAGCATATGCATTGTGTTGAAGCACCCTGGTAACTTCTTTGAAAATAAAACATTTTCAATTAAAAGTACTTTCTTTCTCTTAACTGCAAATTATCGTATTTTAAAAAAGTTTTTCTTTATTCCCCCATCTTTTTGTCTATTTTTCATTGTAAAATACTGATTTATATAGGTTTTCCCTACTGATTTATTTAGATTTACCCATTATCATTTGTACTGACCTGCCAATATTAGTGCATATTACAGGCAGGTCACTTAAATCGTATTACTCTTAACAAGAATAGTTATTCGCCCTATTCCGACTGACGTCGCAGGATGCATAAGACAAAATCGCTCTTATTTAAGAGCTAATACGCTAATCTTTTCTTCGCTTGTTTCACCACAAGAACAACTTGCTTAAAAGATTAATCGGAAAATCCTATCGCGCTGTTTTGTAAGCGAGAAAAAAATATCGTTTGTTTATATTTTCATTTGCCTTACTTCAATCCCACAATTCAACACTAACGCCGTATTTTGAAACTGAAATTCCACATATCCTGCTGAAGATATAGTCCACAAAATTAACGAGAATTTTAGTAAACAACAGTATTACTTCATTAAAATCATAATAATGCTACAAATGAAACAAGTAAAACAAAACTATTGGAAACTCTAGAAAAACAATACCGCAAGTGTCGAGTTTATGGCACAACATGCAAAGGTATTTCAAATTGCTCCTATTCTTTCTTAAATGGATGTTTAAAGTGGCCATATCCTATTTCTTTTTTTAAATATTTTTTATCTGAAAGTGCAAATTAATCCAAGAACGTCTGTGAAAAAATGTTGAGATTTTAACAAAACACATTTTTTTACAAATGTTTGAGAACGTTCAAAGTTTTCGCCATTTTGGAACACCGTTTACCTTTGTTGACAAAGGAGCTGTGACGTCGTGTGACGTATATTAAGGAACACTTCGCTTCACCTGCGTGTAAACAAGTGCGAGGTTTTGAGATTCCTGGCTGTTTCTTCGTATTCAAAAACTCAAGTAGTTCTTTTCACTGGTTTTGTGTGGGCAAACTCTCTGCGAGGCAGCGCTGGTTCCTGAATGTACGTCAAAAACAGTAGTCGTGAGCCTATAAGTCTCATTGACCAGTGGAACTGGTTGACCAAAGAAAAATAGATTTTGACAGTTCTCAAATCGCAAATTTTTTTCCCGAACGTTATTGTATTAATGTGTACTTACAAATAAGAAATTAAAAAATGTTTATGAGTTGCATTACGTGATAGGGTGGTACAACGTGAAAAAGGGGTGTTCTGGGACGCA
>JAOBYE010353316.1:0-30058 GCA_025403585.1 Parazoanthus swiftii | reverse complement strand
CACTGTGCAATTCTCCAGCAACTTGTCTCGCAACGGCATTGCGAGACAAGTTGCTGAGAAAATTGCGTAGTGTAACAGGGCCTTAAAGGCTGTCAAGTTTGTTGGTAGATTATTTTGGAAACAAGAACCAACAACGTGAATGCATTTGGGCTGAACAATTTAAGAGTATCTGAACGTTCCATTATGTTTGGAATTCAGGGCACGTAGGTCGGTTGCGAGTTTATGATCGACACTACTAAACAGTATATATAAGTTTACTGTTACATAAGCAAGAAAACTGTCATCTCCTTCTTATTTTGAATTTGTTCCGTTTCTTTGGTTCTGAACAAGTTCTTTTATTTTAGGAGGAGAGTGTAAAATTCAACATGTTTAAGGCGGTTGAATTATGATCAGAACTGGTTATTCATGTTTTTCCTTTCTTGACAATCTGTAAAGTTTACTAGCATTAAACTGTGCTTCAAAAGCATTTTGAAACATTACAATTTGCGTTTCCAATTATGACTTTACGTGTATGTTTGTTTTACTTATAAATGTTGATAAAGCAACTTAAAGTTGTTGTACACTGATTGACCGCACGAACTGATGAAGATCGAAGGCCTGTCATCGACGATGAAACTAAAAAGCGCACGAGACGGCAATAAACAGAATTGGGAAACTTGCGTAAGAAAAATACATTTGTGACCGAATTTCACAATAATTGTATACGTTGCTGATAAAATTTATTTACACAGCGACAACGTATGAACGGTGACTCGCAAGTTGGGCTTCAGGCCGCAATTTTCTACCTTCTTTTAATTTTTCTACCTTCTTTTTAATGTTTTAACAAAAAAAAACCTTTAAACTTGTAATCGAGGCAACTTACGTGTCGCAGGGGCGGGTGTTGTCAGCCGTGCTAAATATGCTTTCAGAATATTTTGAAATTTAATGCATTACAAATACATCGATACAACAGAAAAACTTTTTTCTATCTTTCCTGTGGCCGTTAATGGCTGTTATGAGGTCATATATCTTCAAAGGTCTTTCGTCTTTTGTTCCAAAATAAAGGTTCATTTCGAAAAATGGATCACAATTTCACTTATAACTCACCAAATACTTCTTGTTAAACAAAAGTCAAAAACTAGAGAATTTGATTTTTCAAATATTGGCCCCCGGCTCATGTTTGCTGCATGCTTAAAGACAGTCACGAAAACACATTTTGAGTAAATTTGTTGCAAAAACATATACTTTTATTACCCGGACGATTAAGAGAAAGCACTATAGCAACTACAAGAGTGTATCCAAAGTTCTTGCATGCTCTGAATCAGTAATATTTCAAACAATGAAACACAGCTCAAAAACCAAAATAAACCCTGCTCATAAATGCCGTCCATTTAAATATTCTTTTGTCTCTATTCAAAATAGCCCAACTAGCCTCGATCTCGTTAATGTATTCTTTTGATTTTTTGACTTAAGAACGAGGCTAGTTGGGCTATTTTGAATACAGACAAAGGAATGTGAAAGTAGCCGCCTTTATCAATAGGGTTTATAGTATCATATCAGTTTGTTGATCTAAGTTTTAAGTTACGTATAATAATTATATATACTTATATACACATTCAATATCATTGCGACTGCTTATGTTGTAGCTTTATTTGTTTCAAGTTCAAGTATCAAAATTATCAGTTTGGCCATATCTTTAAATCAATGTTTACATTGTATATTTTATGTAGAAATGGCGAAAGGGACCATAGCCGCAAACGAGATGTTCCCCCTCACCTATTTATTTGTAATCACACGCTGGCTTTTAGTTAATTTTAGAAATGAATAAAGTGAAAGTTAGATATTCATTTCAGACTTAAGACATCACACAACACGGAAAAAGCTAGAACTTATTTTTAAAACCAATTCCTTTTGTAAAATCTGTACGAGCATTAGCACCGATCAAGTGACAGTTTTGAAAGTAATACTGTCTAAATACTAACGTACAATTCCACAGAGAAGCTAAAATTCCAAAACTAACAATAAATCGAAAAAAAATTGAGGAAGTTGCCTTCGTTGCCATCTCATCAAAACAAAATTGCAAAATGTTAGTAGTACCTATAACAACATGACAAATGAATTAGGAGACACAAACAGTTACGTGCAAAAAAGCATTTTTCCGAATTTTGATTAGTTTACCCACAGTAAAAAAATTTTAATTTTTTTTTTGTTTTAAGTCGTCTTGACTTCGAAGAATAATTTCATTCCATATCACTTGAACAAATCAAAGTGCTTTCTGCGTCAAATTGGTATAGATATAGCAAAAGTTTGAACCACAAAGCACTACATAAAAATGTGGTTGCCTCCCTCCGTTTACACATCAAAACATGACCAAATTATTCCCCGTCAAAATTTTAGCCCTGAATTTAAACCGTTCAAAATTTATGACAAAAAAGTTTCTATTCCCGTTCCCGGGTCGATTAGTTCTCTGATGGTTTATTGTAACATCATCCATTCCTCCAGCACTAATTATATTACATACTTTTTTTAGGACGTATCGGCCACAAGAATAATTTGAAGCTTTGAAGTATTTTAGAAGTTGTGTCACTTGTCACGAACTGATTTTAGAACGATTAAAAAACAATTAGTTCTCATTCTCACTCGGCCACGGCAACGTGGACCCCACGAAACACATCGCATCTGAGCAACGCGCGGTGTCAACTAGAGTGATTGAACCAGTTTCGTGTCCGATAAAAAATATGCAACAAATGGCCTTAGCACAGCTACGAGATGGAAATGATACAGCGATACAACAATGGTAATATGAATCAAAGAAACGTAAGCTTATATTAGCCATTGCGGTTTCCCGCTGACACCCGCAGAACTTCCTGCTTGCTGTTTCCAGTCTATGAAATGGTAAACATCAAGTTTTATTCATGTTAGTTCTGCTTTTAGATTTAGCTCAGTATTTTTTTGCGGTAGATATAAGATAATGGGCTTAAATACTTTCAGCTTCTAACCAAATAGCATAACTCTTGTAGTTTACTCCGTGTAGTGGTTCAAATACAATGCGATCCCTTCCGCTCGCTTGTTTGATGTATACTTTCCTGTAACAACCTGGCTTAATCGGTTAACGCGTCCAGCACACAACCCACGCCTTAAACATTACTGAAAAACTAAACAAAATTAAACAAAAGTACCCAAAGCAAATCCGAGAAGAATTAATTAAGCAAAAACGTACAACGAGAGCTTTATAACTGAGAGGAAGAAACCCACGAACTTGAAAGAGCGGCGATGGACAAACGAGGAACTGAAATGTTTAGTGCAAAACGTTTTCTTACAATCAGTGCTCGACTTAAAAAACACGTCTCGTATTCACCCAGTCTCATTAACATTATTAAGTGAATAGTTCGTCCGTTTGTGTGTAATCAAACATTATTTCCTCTAAAAGATGCGCAGTAAATCTGTTTGGCTAAATTCTATTTATTGAAACCAACAGCTTTTGTTGCAACAAATCAATTTCTGGACTGAATACATATACCTGAGAAGCAAGTGCTATAATTAACTGGGATTGATCATAAGATGGCTCGATATCTCGGTTATGACTTATGATACAAAATAAACACGTCAAGGTTTGGGAGTTTGTTCAGTATCGATCCAACAAAAAAATTAACCTCAAGAATTGTCAAGGCTGAAGTCTAGTTGCATGTTGGCCTATACTTATAGGAACTAAAAGCTCAACAAAAAGACATGGTTCTAGTGGAAAAGCGCGTGTGTTTGACATACTTTATGTTGACTAATTGATACACTGATTTACATAAAACAATGCTCTACCAAGCATAGGGGTGTAATGTAAATGTTGTTTTAACTTACTTGCTGTGGCCTTCTGGCCTGTAACTTTCTGGTACAACTCTGGGTTAAGTAGCTGCAGGACATCGATAAAATGGTTTAACGCCTCTTTTCCTTTCGAACTCAAGACGTCCAGAAACGAGCTTGCTCTCCTTTCACGAGTTCTCTCTGATTCAATCAATTCACAGTCCTCTCTGTCCAGCACGCTCTTGCTTCGCAAATATGCAAACAAAATGGCTCTATCGATCTGTAATTTTGTGACGATTTCCACGCGGTGTTTTTGCAGAGTTTCTTCTAGTGAATCCATGGTCATAGTAGTGAAGCGAGGAAACGCACTTCTACTCAGTCAAAATACCGTGCCCACGACTCTTGCCGATTCGATTTGACTGAAAAGTAAAACTACGTCGAGTTTCCTGATTCAGTTCTTTTTGTCAAAGCAAGCAGGAACAACTAATCCAAGTACCGGAACTTTCTCAGTTATTTGTTCTAGCTGACCATTTACGTGCAAGATCAAGTCGAGGAAGGTCAACACGAGTTATCAGGAAGTGAATTTGTGATTTCAGAATCAAGACTGACACGTTCTTGTTCAACGCCTCTTCCCTTTCAGTCAAGCTTAGTCACGTCTGGCAGTGACATGAACGGTACAGCTAGGGAAAGTAGGTGGCTGAATAAACTGTGCATCTCTGTGACGTGTATATATGTTCCAGAACCCACCTAATGTTTTTAGCCCGGGGGCTAAGCGATATAAAAAGTACAGATACAATATTCTGAGAAATCTATTGTTACCAACAACCCAGACATAAAGTACTGTTAAAATAGATTTTTCGTGTCACAACAGCAAAACAGTTATCAAACAAATGCGGCCCGAATGTCCAACTAGTATGCGTATCAATAGTATGGTTACAACTGCTGTTCCAAGTCCCACTTTCATTTTAGACTCCAAACTTTCGGTGTGAAATTGTGGCGTTTCTAAGTAAACGAGGAACATCAAGTACAAAGGGCACTTATAACCGGAAAGCATTAAATTTAATAGCCGCAAATACGTAAGGGGACGCTAATAACCGGAATACTTACTTAATACTTAGTTTGCAACGTTACGTATGCTTGAATTGGAGATAAAATATTTATCTTTTGGGGTGAGGGTAAAACAATTAGTTTCCAACCAAAAGGTTTTATTTCGGTTTTTCTTTCTTTTCTGGATAATTCTGAATAAAAAAACTTGCTGAAATCCATATGTTACTATTAAACAGGTGGTTTAAAATAACTCAAATTGGAAATTGGCCACCAGTACTACAATCCCGACCAAAAATATCGAAACGCGAATAACCGACCCCCTCCTCTTCTCGTTACCGTCTTTTTTGAGCTAGCTTATTAATTATTCAACTGAAAATGGTCGAGCAACAATCAGCCGGTAGGGAAGTGGGTTGGTGTCGCATTCAATTTTGTGGATCTGCAGCTAAATATCTCAAAGAGGCAAACAATTTTAAAATTCTCCAGGTACTTTTGAACTCATTTGAGAAAGCTATTTTCCTGAAGATGTCAGCGTAAAAGAATGTGTGCAATGGGGAGAGATGTCTTATATAGCTAACGGCATTTTAGTAATCAAGAAGTGAAAACCCGAGTTTTTTATCTTCCACCGTGAAACAAATTGCGAATCTCCCCCAGCTGGCGGCAACACGTTGCCCACGTCCGTTTGATTAATCATTGGGCTTTTGGAATTAAGATTTGGGCTGTAGCAAAGATGAGTAGGATTTTTTTTTAAAATTTAACGTAGCTCCATTTGATCACACACAAAATTTCGCTCGGGAATGCCATTTTTGCGTTTTCAAGGTATGATTTATGTTTGTTTTCATGTTTTTTTAACGTTTTCAATAAGAAGTGAAATTTTTGGGTTCTAAAATACTATTTCAACAGTTTTGAGAAAAAAGAGATTATTCTTGTGGTTTACTACATGAAACATAATATGTTTGTAAATGATTTGTTTCCTTTTAAGTTCCTAGGCACAATAACTTTTTTCGAGGCAACTTCTTTGGCTGCCTCAATACACTGGCTACGGGGCCTGCAGCCACAAAGGAAATATGACAGTACTCTTTAAATTGAAGTTTTAAAGAAAAGCGTTGGTATCTCCGGGTTATTCAAAGCGTGTAGAACTTTAGATAAGGGTCCCCACGAAACGAAAAAAAAAACTTTTCAGAAAAATAAAGACGGCGGGAAGAGAGTGAAATGTAGGATGACAATGTACTACCATTTAACTACTATTTCGTGGGGCAATATATGCCCCAAACAAAAAATCAAAAAATCCATAATTGTCCATCATCTTTGATATATGGTATGACGTCATTTTACTGGGATAAAATCAGAAACAGTTTTTCCCAGATCATTCTAGTTTAGAAAGAAAAACATAGTGCGTAGGTTACAAGTGGTGAAGCTATCTATAGTTATTAGCAAGCAACACAGCTATAATTAAAATGCGATTCTTATCTAAAAACGTTTTTGGCAAATGCCATGCCAAAAGATCGTTGAAGAATGGTACGCATTGATCAAACATCCCCAATCCAGAGGGTTTCAAATTTCCCCACGCACGCAGAAGGATTAAGTACAAGTATCAATTTGGGCAGCTGAATCACAACAAGATTTGCTACCACAAATGGATATTTAGAATATCTTATTTGCAAAAATATGTAAAACCACAACTCATAAAATATAGTTATAGTATGAAAAGGGGGAAAACTTAAAAACGACACGCAAGAATATTATGTATTTTGTCGAAAAAAAATTATTTTGTACAAAATGAAAGATAAGATTATACAGAGGAGGAGTTATGTATCTTTCTGATGATCAGTTTTTGCTTTACTTTTTTTTCTTGAGAGGTAATTTGTTCTCTTTTGTACCATTCAAACTTGTTTTACGTGCAGTAAGGGTAAGAAAGAACTGCAGTCTAGTTGCTATTCTGGACTTTCGACTTTTAAGGACATTTACGGTTCGTTAAATCACAAATTTTGGAGGAAAAGCTAAACTTTGATTAAAGTTAAATATATTTTAAAAATCTCAACAGAACTTGGTGAAGATGGTGGTGTTCTTCTTTGCAAAAAGTGTTCGTTGCATCAGCAGAAAATCTAACAGTTACTAGTTGATTTTGTATTTTGTCAGAATTTTGAGCAAGAGTTTAAACATTTTAGATTTTAGACATTCAAAACGTACGTCGACACATCTTTGCCAGCACGCAATTAATCCGCGAAACATTACATGTTTGCCACAATTTGTTTGCCACTGTTCCGCTCTTTCACTGCCGTCTGGCTTGAACTAAACCCCAATTTATTGCAATCTCTCTTTAGTTTGCCGGTTTAGGTCATTTGAATAAAGAGGACTCTCGTAAAAATTGCTCCCGATTCCAAGAAACCGAAACTTTTTTAAAATTGCAATTGAAACCAGTTTTCTATACGAAATCTCAGCGTCTAAACATTTTCTTTGGCGCAGCAGCTATAATCGACAGGAAGAAAAGCGGACGTGCGTTCAGGAAGTAAAAGTTGAGAAATACTCTTGCATTTCAACACTCAAAGTGTTCTTAAACTCTAAAGAAAAGATCTCTACGATTTCTACATAGGCCGGGTCGTCTTTTGTATCTGGAAGGGATGAGGAAGTTCAATCATTCCTCATTTCAAAATCAACAGTACTTTCACATATAAATAAATCACGAGTATTCGTTTTCAAATTTTTGAAACATTTGAGATATTTTTAACTAATGGTTATAACAGATTATTTCAGTGTGTTGCTCAGAAATTTGGGGAAAGCTATACTAGAATGCAAAAAGCATTCTGTATATTCGATTAGGTTTTGTGCTCACTAAATCTAAAGCAACTACACAATACGTCGGCTACCATGTTTCCATATTTGCATTTTTACACAAGGAATTGCTTTTAATTCCTATGCTCCTTCTGGAGTTCCAGAACTCGCACTTTTATAGTTTTGTTTATAAATATAATGAAATTATGACACTGAGTGCAAAGAATTGTTTTGTTTTATCACATCATATGAAAAAACCCAAATTATTTCTAAAAATGCGGTAAAAACTTTTTTACAGCCTTCTCTAGATGAAAGCTCCTCTCTTTCATCTTCAGAATGTATACTGCTCTGATATGCCCTAGATTTGTTACTGAAAGCTCCCTTTGTATATTTGGAATATTCACCATGCACTGGCTTCAATATCGATCATTCTATTGCGATGTCAGATATTCGAAGGCTTCATGCTGGAGATCACTACACAGAAAACCCACATCCGTATAATCTTAAATGTTATAGCCTATTCAAATTACTTGAAATTAGATGTTGCTAACGCTAATTAACTAGCGCAAATAGGTTGTACTGCATCTCAGTTTTTTTTGTGTATAGTTGGAGAAACTTAGATTCAATGTTAAATTATGTATAAAAGATCCCCTGTTATAAATAAGATGGCCCCCGCCTTCTCTAAGTCTAGCGTTAAAGTGTAACTAATTCTCTATAGCAAATATTATTTCTATTAAATATTTTGTATCAATGGAATAGAATAAAGAAAAGTTTCGGAGTGATTTTTCGATTTTAGTTTGCGTTTAAAAAGTGCGTCGAGATGGTTCCCGGCCGAGTTATTGTTAACTGCCAGGGGACTGGGCCGACGGATGACTGATACTGGAATTGCGAAATAATCATATCGGAAATCTTAGCTGAAGTCGTGCCTTTCTGCTAAAATCAAAGTAAAACATCAAATTATATATATCATCTCAAGTATCACCGGAAAACCAGGACATCGGAATGGGAAGACGAACGTCACTTTGCTTCCGAGTGCTCGGTTGTGAACCAAGACGGCCGGAAATTTCGCAAACAATCGGAGAGAGAGTCCACAAAAATAAACAATTGAAATAATTTCCAATTTTTTTTTCACAGAAGTCCCTCAAATGTACCACGTATTTCGTAAGTCAAAAATTGAAAGAGGTGGCTAGTTGCACCCAGGATGTTAAAGTATGACAGGTCTAGAGTTAAAAATACACGTAAAATTATTTTAGTACCGAAAGTCAATCCCCCGCCCATCCAACATTACGTAGACGCGGTGTACACTCAAAGATTGAAGAGATAACTTTATGACCTTTATGCGTCAACAAACAAAACGTTCATCTGGTATTGTTTATACAAAGAAAGTGAGCGTGACATCCAGACAATTGAATTTGACGTCACCAAATTTTACGAAAATATATAATATGTACGTGTGAAGCGAAGGACACAATTTGCAGTGGAGGGGGTAGGGGGCTTTGTCGGACACACCTGTTTTGACTTAAATTAAAATCTTTTGTTGCTGGACTTCTAAAAATATAATTTTTGAACTCTGTTTTTATTTTCTAACAAAAGTTCGAGTTCAGTAAACTGAATTTTTGGTGTAATGGGTTTGCAGACTATTCCAGATAACTCAATAATAACTCTCATTAACTGTAGATTCAAAGAAACGATTTTAGCTGCCAAAGCTTTTTTCGGTCTTCTTTGCTAGTCAGTAACTGTTAGGGGTGACTACATAATATCATTCTGTAGGTGATATTTCTAATTTGGTTCTTGCAATCGAAGATAACTGAGGTCTGTACTGTGACTGTAGAGGCTTACAAAATTTAAAGGAAATTTATTTTCCGCGAAGGAAATTAAATGAATTTATGCCTTGTGACGCGAGTTAATTCCCAGAATTACAGCAAGTTGCCATGCTGACGACAATTCGGGACCTCCAGACGGGGGTATAATAGGAGGTATTCACTTATCATCCTCTTCTCCCATCGAGAGAGAGCTATCAGGCGTTCATCTTCGCAGGGCCTCACTCTCAGGCGGTTCAGATTCCCTCACCTTTGTTGGGAACAGTTCCTGAACACAAACTTTTCATACTGACCAACTGTTATGTTGTCCATTTGGGTGTCTTGTCATGTGTCCCTATTCTCTGCAAACATAGCTCAGCCCAGGAAGGTACGTATCGGACCATTGTCTCCATTTATAAACGCAAGAGCGAACAAAGAGCATAAAAACGTTTTGTAAAAAAATAAGGCATTGGTTCACCAGTTTGTATAAATTCAAACTTCATCCAATTCAATTTTGGTATCAGGATTATCTTTTATTCGCCGTCGGTTACATAAGATCTTTCGAAATTTAGCCTGGTGCCAGTTTAATACAGATGTTCCAACCAAACCACTTTCAGTTCGCAGTCTCATAGATAACAGATATCTTGTCCTTACGAGATGTAGGTTTCTGTCCGGTAAGCGTATAAATTAACGCATGATTCAAGAGCTGGTGAGCCGTTCGACGTGTCGTCATTGGCCAAATTTATACCAGAGACGAATTATCAGTCAAGACGAACAATCCAACAGACGGTTAGTTTATGAAGGTATAAATTTGAAGGGAAATTTTCAAGACAAATTATCCGTCTTTGATGAATAACTCATCTCAGTTAGACAATTCGTGTAAATTCGGCGTAAGAATATCCAAAAACTTTGCGGTTTTCTTCTCTCTCATTTACTCTGCCAAAACCAGGTCATAATCTTCTAAGATGAACACGTTCTTGCTTCAAAGATAATCGAATAGAAGTGCGGTCGGTTTTCAGTCGTACAATTTCGAAATGCTTCGTTTGCCAAAGATATTAGTCATCTCGACTCCGCAGAACTCGTATCAACAGCAGGTGAAACCGTAAGTTTGAAGATAAAAGCAAAAGCATTTTTGCTCCAAACGGCGTTATATGGTAATCCTAAATGCCGACACAGATTAACCCTGGAAGCCTCGATGGTAGCCAACTCGAAAGCTTTTGCTCCTCTGACCACTACGCACTTTTCCTCCGATAGTATACTCAATCAATTCTCAGTTTTTCCTTCTTGTAAGTTTTGATATATTTGAGAAAAGGACACTACACTGTAAATAGGTGCAAAAACCAATAAACTTAGAAACTTAAACTTAGAACTTGGTAGGTCCAGACTGGCAGATTAGGCTCGGCAACTTTTTCCAGTTTTAGCAACCTTGAGCAACTTTTGGCTTTCTGAGCAACTTTTGAGTAACTTGGTATTGATATGTCTAATAAGAATCACAAAAATTAACATGTGATTGAAATTTTGAAAAGGAAACATCTATTTCTGTAAAAACATTGATGCTTAAGCTCACCTCGTCCCCAGTTATTTTCGGTTCACTACCCCAGTAAGTAATCGTATATTAATTACTTCAGATTAATATATTGAACTTCCTTAAGCTCCAATTATCCATAGAGAACAATGATTGATGATATTTAAATATTTGTATGAAATATTGATATATTAAAGTAGAAACTTTTGAAATTGTAGTAGCAACTTTTTGGGTTTTTGGGCAACACTTTAGCAACTTTTTGGCTTTAAAAAGAACAACTTTTCATGATTTTTGGGGGGTAGGGCAAATTTGACCCCCCCCCCTCGACTTTTTTGGCTTTAAATTTTTGCTTCTAGACCGAATAACCAAAGCTTGGGTACAACTGTTCTTTGTTTGTTAAAACATCTTTTGACACTATTTAGGCAACTTAGGTGACGTCACAGCTGGTGACGCTGTTAAATAGAGTCTAATAAACAGATACAATGATGTGAATGTGGTAAGTTAAAGAGCTGTATAAACATCTTAAGTAGTTGAGCGATGGCCATAGAAAGGAAAATGGGCCCACACGTACAGAGAGAAAGAATCTATGACTCCTATGGGAATCCAACTTTCAGATTTCACTCGATCCAAGCCTAAATGTATGTTGCTTTTACAATCCAATTATAGTTTTTTTTACTTTAATTCAAATTTAAGGTTTTTTTTATAAGGAATTTCCCTAATTCGACTGCCGCGCAAAAGAATAAACTGGGCTGTCAAAAGTAAGTATTTGACTGTAAGCCCGGCCATAACAAAAACTCATAAAAAACTATTTTAGATAGTGCACAACTAACAATTTCGACGTTTACTTCGGCGTAAGCTACGGGGACCTCAAAGCCTAACTGAACGCGTTCCCTGCGAAGAACAAAAAAAAAGTAAAATGCCATTTTTTACCCAAAAACTGAGAAAGTTTACGTAAATTAAGTTGCTTTAGCATACGAAATAAACAGTGGCTTAATGACATTATAATTCAAAAATAAACCTAAAATACTTGGGTCAAAACGGGAACGAGGTATTTTCAACTCAAAAAGCCAAATGTATGCCCGTCAGATTGAAAGTTACTCACACCATCCATCACATTGGCGGAGTACCCCTCCCTCCTCCTTTCCTGGGAAAGGACACTTAAATCTAAGTACAACAACTGGTCGTTTCTATGATAACCAATAATGCACTAATCATTGTAAACCCCCACACCCCCACCCCGGGGTAATGTGGGGCATACGTCGGGCATTGGTGGGGATTTGTGTCTGGAACGTGCCCCAGGGGGTGGGGGCTTGGCACTTTTTAGTAGTCAAGTGGTTTCATTTCTCCTGTGCAAAGATTAAGGTTGTTCCCAAAGGCAAATGGTTTTGCCATAGCTGTAGGGGTAAAAAGTAACTTTTTTCTGAACCAACCAGCCAGGCCTGTGTCAAGGTAAGCATTTTAAATGGCTCTTCTTGCCCCCCATGGTTCAGAGTAATCAACATTGTTCTGCGATTCCGTGGTGTATAATGTATATATTATCCACCCATCACACTCTATGTCCTTCATAAACAATGTCTAATGTCTGGTCAAAGTGAAGTTCATACCGTCAAATACATGTAACAGATGCTTCTGAAAATATGACTAGCCAGTCTGGCCGGTGCTGTACGAAATGTACCGGCCCAACGTAAAATTTGGTGGCCAGTGCATGTAGCTGTTGAGTCTGTCAGAGCTGTTAATATTATGCAATTTGTTTGAACAATTTGCAATTTGTTTCCGTTTTGTTACAAATTAGATTTGTTTGAACATTATGCGCAGACCAGCAGGTAGCTTTTTGTTCATCTTTTGAGGCTTTGCAATACTTTGCAATGTTCTTTTGGTATATGCACACTGCAGAAAATATGTTTCCTCCCCCTTCGTACAGATTTCCGAACAGTTTGTCTGAAACTTATACAGAAGATAATCTTACAAACCTGAACACTTATGGGAAGATAGATTCCTCCACAGGTAACTCTGTGGTCTGCACTAGCAATAGAAATGGTGAATGGGGGCAAGTAAGGATGAATGAGGTTAAGCGAAAGGAAAACCACAGAGTTGCCTATTGAGTCTTTGAGGATTGCATTGGAGTTCTTAGTATCGTGTCACAACCTTTCCAATGGACTTTAATGTTAAAATATGACTACAGTGCACTTTAATTGATCTGTTGCCATTGCAAATGTGATTGCTATTTAATAAAAAAAACTATTGTGGAGCAAGTGTGAGTCTGAATCGAATGTTTATATTACAATTTGAAAAGTAGATTTTCGCTTCATGTGTTGCTTTAAGATAAATGTGGGGGCTTTAATGGGGGTTTGATGGGGGTTTTGACACATCATCTTGTCCCTATAGGTGGGACATTTTGTCTCTTTTTTGAGTAGTGAGTGCTAATGCCCCACATTACCCCGGGTTGGAGGGGGGCCCGGGGGGGAGGTTTGGGGTTTACACTGAATAGTGCATAATGCAATTGACACGTTACCGGGCTTTTCATTGCAATTGCGTTATGCTAAGTGAACAGTTTGCTAGAAAATACTGAATAGAACAACGCGTCTCTTGAACATTTATGTTTTGAGTAAATATTTTATTTATTGTTTTATTCAGGGCAACGCATATTTTAAACGTTTGTTCATGTTGTCACGTTTGTATTGCTTTATGAAACGCGATTTTAAGGTGCAGTCGATCACAATATTACAATGTACTTACTCCACGTAGAAAAGTCAATGTCAAAAGACCCAGCTAGATCACTCTTTCTTACTATATGCAAATAATTATAAAAAAAGAAGTCAAACTTAATGAGCGTATGTTCTGTGTGTTTTTTATTACCGTGGAGAAACTAAAGTTCCCATTAATAATAATGGCTAATACTTGGCTGAGCCTGGGTGGCATTCCAATTCAGTGCAGGCGAGTGTCTGTCTTTTAGCAAAGGTTGTTTAACTCCCAACATTTTTTGACATTTTCCCCTCCACTTGTCCATTTTTTCCATTATAACTACTTTTTGTAGTTTCAGCTGCAAGATAGCTTCCTCGGCCATGGAGTCTTTCTTCGCCGCCGCTGATCTTTCATCTGCTGACGCTCGTGCAGCTTTTCCCGCCATGGAAAACTTTAGGTGCTCCAATTCCTTCTCTCTTTCTTCTTGTTCACATTTGAGCTGAGCCTGTGCCATGGAGCTCACACGATCAACGATGTTTCCTGCAGCTTGACCGTCCAAACTAGATTTTCTGGCCTTGTGCTCGATGTGTGGCAGCCTTTCGGGCATCTTTGTTGATTTCTGTTCGGTTCCACTTTCAGTCCTCACCTTCAACAGACGTTTATACAAATCATTCGTGAGGTTTCCATGTTTAACAAACTTTTATTTATTAGTGACAGATCATTTTAGCTTGCAAGTTCTCTTTTATGCAACCAAAGTTTTGTCATCGTCATCATCACCATCACTACATCACTGCACCTACCGTCACCACCACCATACCGTCACCGCCTCTGTCACCTTCCCCATTACCATCCCACATCACCATCACCAAAATCATTAATGTCACCTTGACCGTGGCCGTCTCCATCACCACCACCATCACCATCACGTCTCCATCACCATACCCATACCATCACTATCACCATCACCACCATCACCATCGTCATCACCACCATAACCATCACCATCACCATCACAATACCCTTACCATCACTCTCACCATCACCATCATCACCTCCACCACTACCACCATCACCATCACCATCACCATACCCCTTACCATCACCATCACAACCGCCACAATCATCACCACCATCACCATACCCTTACCATCACTATCACCATCACCACCTCCACCACCACCACCAACACCATCACCATCGTCACCTGGTCATTATTATTATCATGAGCCTGAACACAAGCATTTGTACGGGCTTTAACATTAGCATTAGTATTAATTCGAGTGTATGTACAATCTGTGGAAAGTGTTACCAAAGATTTGTTTATGGTGCTTCATTTCAAAACTTCCCCTTCAAACGTTTAATATGGGGTACCACTGTAGCTCATTTATTGAATTTACATAAAAATTGGACAACCAAAGCTTAGAATAATTTTTCCTTAAACCCTCACAGATCTAAATTAAAAAAAACAAAACAAAAAAAAACAAAAAAAAAACAGGTCTATTGTTGTATTTTTAATTAAGGCGTGGAACGCTTTAAGTTTTGAAATAAATGTTAATCTCAACTTAGTCTATTTGGATCTGTGTCCCGGAGAGCACGTTTTTTGCTTATCGTTGGGAATTAGTCTTATAAATTTTCCTTGATCAAAGTAGGAAGAAAACGCGAGCTTCTTAGAACAGGAGTTCCACAGTTGTACTCACCTTTACCACATCTGAGACAAGAGAAGACTTTCTTTTGGTAGCAGCCACTTTAGCACTGAAAAGTTCGGTATCTGCGTTCTTAATGTCAGTGACTAGGGAGCTTCGTCTTCTGTTATTTGACCGCTGCTGCATTTCCACCTCAACATCGGTTGACGGTTTCCTCGCCACCTTTGCCACCAACGATTCAGCCGAGCGGCTTTTCATTTCTTTATCTGCAAGATTCCTGAGAAGTTCGTCTCGTAGGCTCATTTTCCTGCTTGGGATAAGTGACAAGTCGTGATCTGAGGCAATCGTATCTCTTCGTGTCTTTCCCAATTCAAATCCAGCAGGTTTCGTGCTGTCAACAGCTGTCACGCACTTGGCCAGTTTAGGATCCGTGCTGCTTGTTTTGGGATGAATGGGCTGCACTGCTGTAGGATAGCACTCTTCTTCTGGAAAACGAAGAAACAGGATGTCGAACTTTTAAGTTACTTAAAAGTAATGAATTAGAATAAGGCCTTGACAGTGCCTTTACCCTGGTCAGACCGGGGCTTTTTGGAATTCCTGGGACTGGCACGGAGAGGGAGGAAAATATCAAATTTGCTTTGCCAAATAATCCAGTACAAATATCTAACGCCAGCAAAAGGTCCTATTTGACTCACAATGAGTGAAAGCTGTTGGAATGAAACTTAGTTTGCATAAAATTAAAGTTTAAGAGCAAAAGAACTAATAAGATGTAAATGCAAGAAAATCTAAGAAAATGATCGCGACCTCTTACTCAGAGCAACGTGGAAACATGTTGATAACAAACACAACTCAATTACATATTGAGTACCGGTTTCTTAATAATTTCTATGAAACAAAAATTTGGAGTTCTACCTTTAGTGGTTCTGTCGTTAGAGAGGTATGAATATGAATACAGCGGGGGACACTTTCAGCAACCCCCGCAGTCGAACGAGTAGAGTTAAAGACGAAAATCGGCTAACATGTTTGTAACGTAGCGGGCAACACAGTGCCTTGTATTTCAGTTAAAACAGTTTCAATTATAAACATTATAGAAAACAAGATGTAATAAAAATTAGGAAGATCAATGTAACTGGTAGTTTAAGGAATAAGACTGAAAATAATAAGAACCTCTATACATTTGAAAACAAATTTGTGTGCAGATACTTCTTCAGTTCATAGAGAAGCCAAAACGACGTGTTTCGGCTGAATTTGGCACATAATACCCTGCACCTTGATTTCGTGAGTTTGGCCAATCGAGGTTTGCTTGAAACCTCGTTTGAAATTGTCGGGTATTTCGTTAATGTATAACAGAGCGCAAGGGCAGATGATTTCAGCGGTTTCGAGTGGAACTTTGTTGTTTATTAAAGGCCATGTCTGCTAGAGACCCACGGGAATGAGGCTTTAGTAAAGGATACATAACAGGTACTTCATATAAGCTACCGCGGTCGCAGTTACTTACGATAGTCTGGGGTGGCTGGTGCTGAGAAAGAAGGTATTGCCTGGACACCACTCTTAGATGAAGTGAGAGCTTTGTGGGCAACATTTAGTTTTTCAAACTCTTCTTTCAGCCAAGGATGCTGCAACACCTTTTCGGCCGTGTAACGTTTGTTTTTGTCGATGGCTAGCGTTCTTTTCACCAAATCTCGGCAAACTAGAAACAAAACACACACCTGGGTTGGTTGCAGTAAAATAGACTTCAAACATGTGACGTCAATAGATTTGATGTCCGAAATGGATTATGGTCTTAGTAGTCAAAGTTTATTCAAGATGGCGGAAACTGTCTTAATTAAATCTAGGAATAGTTTCACAGAAACAAAATAGGACGGCACTGAATCATCTTTAAATTTACCTACGTTTACAACATACGATAAGAGAACGACAAGCTTTAATACAAACACGAGACACTTGAATTCTTGCAGACGGTGAAGCTTCAAAAGCCTTTCGCAATATAACTAAGGAAATCACTTGAAGGAGGATTATTCAACAGTTACTCTTGGTTCATGGATGATGGAATTTGAAGTGTGACAGATTGTTCATTTGATTCAGCAGTGAGATGTCGATTATGCTAATTTAAGCAATGTAAGTCTTTGTAATTTAAGCGCGCGAGACTAACTGTTGTTACTTCAATAGGACCTTCTTTAAAGACTTCGCAAATATATCGTCCAACGTTTCCTAAATTTGAATAACTGTTGTATAGTATTCCTTTGTAAAGCGAAACCCCAGCTTTAATCCAGAACGATTTTGGAGCTTCGCTGTGAAGCATTCATTGTTTTCGGTGACCCGTGTTTATCAGCTTGCATTGTTCTCTTGTCGCAAGTAAATGTTAGCGAATGTAAAAATGTTTCCCGTGCATGATATGTTTTTTCCATTCTTTGTCGTTGCTGTGCAACCATTCGTACTGTATGTTACCATCAATGCGATGCGAGTATGAACTTTGTATTCCTTTGTTAGTTTAAAATCCGGTCTCCAAACTTTAATTTCTTGTTATGTTGTGATGGCTTTTAATCCCCCCTTCCTCCCTTCCCCCCTTCCAATCGGGAAGAAACTTTCCGTCATCGTGAATGATTCCTTGGCTACTGAGACCAGAATCCATTTTGGGCATCAGGTTCAAAAATATCATCATGCATAAGGTTTGTTCTTTGGTTTCATATGACGTCAGAGCCGCCATGTTGGTGTCCTTTTACACCACCATGGCCGCCATGCCTTTTGTCATTTGATTCCCTGGGAATTGAGTGAGAACCAGCAATTTGCCTCAATTTTAGCTGTTGTCAACACTTCCAACTTTTAAAATCAGTGACAAAACTTCACCGCAGTTTACCATTAATGACGTATTCCACAAGTTAATGCGTTCGAAAAAAAAGTTGTATTTCGTGTTGCTTACAACTGTTCTAATCAGCGTAGCACAGGAGCCTGGTGAAGCATCGCCTTCAACATTGAGAACATTATTTGTGATATGCAATGAAATTGGTAATGCATACGCGCAGTTATTGTAGGCGTTGAGTCGGATTCTGCTTATGCACTATTCTGCGCAACAATAACTTTTTCAGAGGGTAGCAAACGATACGATTATTACTCAACTAGTGTGACAATATATTATTAATGGTTTTGACACTAGTTTGACAGTGATGGTAACACTAGTGTGACAGTGATGGTGATACTACAAATGTGACACTGATAATGACACTAATGTTGCATCGATGGTAACTGACATCGTTTTCACAGCGATGTGCACGTTATGCAACAATCGATAACATCATCTCTTTCACGATGCTGTCCAGACCCGATGTTCCACCATTGTCATATTCTTTCTGTGTAGAAAACATTTACAAGTACAAGTCAGCTATTTTGCTCAGGGCATCTTACCTTTGCCAACTGTCTTCACGAACTTTAGTTTTGGTTTGGTTTGTTCTCCCCGGACGAGAATCCTGAGGTCGTCATCACTGAACGGCAGCCGGGAGCAGACCAGAGCGTACAGTACCACACCCATACTCCATACGTCACCCATCATGCCATTGTACGGCTCCCCGCGGAGAATTTCGGGACAGCAATACGCGTACGACCCACAAAACGTTTCCATTAGGCGATTTTTGTCGGTGTATGCAGCAAAACCAAAATCTGTCGTGACAAGAAAACTATTATATGTTAGCCAGGTATACCAAGTCAAGCTTCACATGTCGGGCTAGACAGAATTAAGAATGAAACATATTTAAAAATGAGTTTAGTACATATTTAAAAAAACAAATGATGAATAATAAGCAAATTAATAACAAACTTCAGAAACAGAAGAACCATTCATATGATCATATTAATCTTTGAATATGTCTGTTACAGCTAAAGCTATCGTTTTTACAGTTATCCTCGATCTGTCTCAGGTGTCAAACCTGAACTGTTTTTGGGAACAAATTTACTTTTGTTAATATGCCTTAAAAGTACCTGTGACCTTGAGGTTGCCATAGGCGTCAACCAACAAGTTCTCGCACTTGATGTCTCGATGAATGACATTAATACTGTGACAGTAAGCCATGGCAGCCGCTAGTTGGCAGAATAGCCGTTTGGCTTCGTCTTCCGGAACAACATCACGTCCATTGATGTACTCCAACAGGTCGCCTTTCTCGGCCAGCTCCTGCAATAGGTAGACCTTGGTGTCCGTCTCCAAAGTGTGGTATAACTGGATCTTAACAAAATATAATAGAATAAGAATTTATAGTGCGCCTTTGCCACAAAACATTCATAATCAGTGGCTCATTACAATGTGAAACAGAAAACAAATTACAGCTGTACATATCAGAAAGAAGTTAATGATAAAAGGTTGTGTTTATATCTCAAAAACCAACCAGTTTTTTATAATCAGCAAACCTCCCTGTTTTAAAACGTTTGGAGGGAGTGAGGGGTGGCTTGTATGAAAACTAGTGAAAAATACCTTAAAGTCGTCCTTACCTAGAAAATACCCCCAAATACTAAGTATTAGCAGAGGCTCATGTGTGCTTCTGGTATGAGCTAATACTTACTGTCAACTTACCGAGGATGTACACAACTACTACTTTAATTGATGTGCAACGCATTGCAAGTAACAGATCTTTTCGCTATTATCCGCTTAAAAGCTTAGAATCTCCCCGCCCCTCTTCACAAAAAACGAATGCTAGATCGATGACCAAACTTTACCCTTAAAAATAAGACAAGCCTCTCGGAAATCCGGCTTGGAGATTACCGATTATTACCCCATATTCTTCTTATATTAGTGGCAGTAGTAGTAATAGTCTTTATTTAAAGAGGATAACACGTAATAATGTACAACACTAATCAACCTGTGGCCCTCGATTCAATAAAAGTTTACAACAAGTGTTATTATAAAACGAGACTAATTAAAGCTAATTACAAGAGCATAGTTAAAAATTTTCAAACACGAATCTAATATACACTAATCTAAAAATATGTTGGATAAAAATCGAAAAGCTAAAAAAATGACTAAAATGGAACTAGTAAAAACGTTTAAGGATTAAAATGAGCTATCATCTGTTTGAAGGGGCAATGTCAAGGTAAAATCCCCTTGTAAAACCCAATGAAATATCTATTTAAAACATAACCTATCGTCATCAAGTAAAAAAGTCTATTATATTTGGAAAGTTTTAAAAATTTGGTTATTGTAGTCAGGCATGGTAGCTATGAAATAAAATGTTGTTTTAAAAACGTTGTCTCTGAATAAAAGGTATAGAGATGTTAAAAGTTCCAGACGTTTCAGCCGATAACTTCTCTCTTCTTCAATGGAATAAAAATAAAAATAGATAACTTCGTTTAAAATGCAAAGGAAGAGAATTACAATTTTTTGACATTATCTCTTACACAAAGGCAACTGTATATGGCCGGGATTGAAATGTGTTCGTTTCCACCGTTTTTGTCCCCCATGAAATACCATGCTTCGAGGAACAGCCTTTTTGCGGTACGTTTGTTCAGTTGTAAATTAATCGGCTGAAACGTCTGAAACTTTTAACATCTATATACCTTTTAGTCAGAGACAACGTTTTTAAAACAACATTTTATTTCATATTTGGAAAATGCTCTCGAGTTTCCAAAAAAAATAAACCAATTGTTTCATCATCTGATCCCAATGCGTTGGGATCAGATGATGTTGGCCAGAAATCAAACTTGCCTCTATTTTAGCGGCTACTGAATTTAACAAGTTTAACGGGTTAAAAAGTCTTGCACAAATGAGCGTTATCCAATACTCGTTAACTTGCAACTGTAGAGAGTAGGACTGACCATCCTGCCGTAAAACATTTTTGGCGTTCTCAAATAGTTTTTTGACTTTGACGCTTACTTCAGGTTTTCCTAAATCACTTCAGTTATTTTTGCTAAGAAGGAAGAAACAAATTAGTAACAACTTTTGGATTAAATTTGTCCAAAATCTAAATCGCGCGCGTACATTGTTTTGTTTTGTTTTGTTTTGTTTTGTTTCTCTTACTCTTGCCGGAAGGACTAGTGGAAAAACTAAGAGGCTATACAGCCAGCCTGACCGAATTTGGGTATAACGGTATCGATAGCTGTCGCGGCCAGCTAGTTCCGACAAACAGAAAATTTCCTGAAAACAAATATGTGCACGTGCCTCAACCAAAACTTCCTGTATCTTATAAAAAAGTGTGGGAATGTACTAAACTCAAAGTAGCTCAAATCTGTTTTAAATGATAAAAATAGTAATTCTTAGCACAGTATGAATGAAAAAGGTTGACGACCTACCACATTTGGGTGCTGCAGATCCTTCATAATCGAGACCTCGCGTTCGAGAAACTTTTCAAGAAAATCTTTCGGAGCCTTAAACTTGTCAATCACTTTTATCGCCAGTTTCTTATTGTTGTGTTTCTTAGACTCAGCCAAGAAAACTTTGGCATAAGCCCCTTCACCAAGTTTGGGACCTTTGACAATTCCATAAGATTCCAAGAAAGTCAGCTGGTTCTTCTTTTGTGGAACCCAAGCATCGTTTTTCTTAACGAGATTGATTTTTGTTTTGCTCGAGTTCGGCATCTTTGTTCAAAACGTGTAACAAAGCAAAGAGGTTGCTCACATTCTTTTTTTTGCCAGTAAAAGTGAAAATAAAAGTTTGCTTTGATGTGTGGATTTCACTTGACTGAACCGAGCCACTGTTAATATATGACGCTGTTTACAAACTGTTTAGCTATGTCATAATAAGATAATGAGAAAATAACTAGTTTGACCAACAATTAATTATAAACAAGGACACTTGTACAGGGCATGTTGTAATCAGTTGATCAGCAGTGTTTCTTTTCCTTAATGGAACAGAGAAGATGTTATGGAATTTACATACGAAATAGAAAAATAAAGCGGATTACAGAAAAATGAGAAGAACACTTTTGAAAAGTTGCAAAATAATTGCACGTGCATTAGCTTGCGCGCTCAAACTTTACGCGTAATCACCGGATTATTTGACTTTAATAGCGGTAAGTGTGTCGGTATAATTAAGAACGATTTTAAAAGTTTCTATACTAGTATACAATACTTTAAAAATAGCTTTTTCCTTTCTGGTTTCCCCTCCAAACAGGCTAACTCAGTGGCCGTACTTGTAACTCCTCAAGAGTATGGCACTCCTCTTCTTATTCAACGGGCAAAGTTTTGAAAAAGCTTATGTTCGCTTCTGCCTCGGAGGAAATTTCTTAAAAGGACTACCTGTCCTTGTTTGCCCGATAACCTACAAACGAGGTCTCTCGTTCCAGACCGTTCCAGAAATGTTTGCAACAATAGCGAGGGACTGGCACTAATACTGCTTGCAATGGCGGCCCACTGACGCTGCAGAGCGAAATATGAAATGACTCACGAGCAATTAGGATGTCGGTATTGTGGAAAGTCACTAGAAGATCGCTGGCGTTTGGACATTTGTGGCGCAATTTAGCATTATTCAAGACTGGTGTACACGATGAAACGCCTTACAGACGAGCGATCTCTACAACAGCAGCTTTACAAAGCTTTGATGATTCGAATGTACATGTAAGGAGCATGTTTAACTTTAAGTCAAAGTGAAAACACGTATAAATGATACAAATAGCAATGCATATACAATGTGTATATATAGAATGAATGAGTGAATGACTGCTGATGTAATTTAGCCTGAGCATGTAGCAGCGTGTATACGTATAAAAGGCACATGTCTACTCAATAAATAATCTTTCTAAAATCTTTTGTAGTTAAGACGTCTCCCTGAATCCCCAACCAAATCTCTCACAGGTGTATGTTCTACTGCTACTGCTATGTCTGTAACTTATCTAACAGCTAGGAATTTAGAGATGCTGACTTAGTGGATGAAAGGGGATATTCTTTAATGGAGTGCCGCATGAGTTGAAGAGGAAGGGTTGACAGTGCTCGGAGCAGCTCCTCCCCCCTTTGTCTGCAAAGCCCACTTGTGTGCAATGCAGAGCTGTCAACTCACCCGCATTGAGCAGAGTCACAAGATTTCAAACCTTATCACCCACTCACCCACAGGGTTGTTGAACTCAACCAGTTTTCCAGTGTTTTCTAAATTAACATTTTATTTGTTATTTCAAACAATTTAATAATTTTTTTTATAACAAATCAAGACTTCTGGTTGTTGCCCATTCGTTCACTCGACTTTTGTGTCTATGACCGAGAAAGGAGCATAATGAAGCACTGTATATTCCTGTTGCAATTTATTAAAATAACTTCAACTTCTGATCAAATGGACCACCATAAATTGGATTGAGTAACAAACAGCTAGGTCATCAGTGCCCATTTGCCTGACTTTGCACAAGTTTTTTGAATTTCTGGGGTTGACAACTTTGGCAATGTTGGCTTTGAAATACGCATAAGAATGCCTCTTTTTGTCCCAAAACAAAGGCCCAGAGGTCCTATCTTCTGGCCCTTCCTTCTGAATTTTATGACTTGGTCCCTCATTGTTTTGTTTGCTAATATCTTGCAGACCTTGATTGAGAACTGCCACAAATCTTCAGTCAGGGGCTCCGATGCCATTCCAAAAGGTTTGCTGAAAACTTGAATGACCAGTGCTAAATATTGTGATGTAATAGATATCATGGGTTTTAAAATAACTAAAGGTGTCACATTGCATGGGTGAAGTTACTAGTCTCGTTTCAGATGTCAATTTTTACCACAGTTTTGATACTTTGCCTGCAGTACGAGTATCTTTAGCCTGTAGCAAACCTCCAACTCCTAGTCCATCTGCTTCATCTCCTACTAGTTCATATTTTCTAAACCCCTGCATATAGTAGTATATAATAATAACAACAATAACTATAATTATATTAATAATTATTATAAATAATTATTAATATTAAAATAATAATAAAAACACTGTAACATGACTGTTAAAATACCTAACACACATATCTACCTATGGTGTGGGGATATGATTTTAATCCTCGAGAATAGTGGTACAGTAACGTCAGTACTCACATGTTTTCAGTGATAGACTAGGGTAGACTTATACATGTTCATGGATTAATTATTGCTGTATATTTTATTCCTTACAAATTTTTGTGAGGTACATAAATGGCTTGGTAAATAATAACAGTTTTTCAAGTGACCTTTTTGCCTTTAGTTTGCAGTTTTCAGCAGAACCGTAGTACTGTAGTGTAGCTAAACATGTGTAACAGTTAGCTACTAGTACTGTTGTTCATCAAATAAGCAAACAACATATTTTTAATTTGTAACTACTGCAGTAGTGTTGCAACACTTTTTAGGATGATATGAAGTCGTCATTCTTCATCTGATCATCACCATCATTAACTTAAATATTTCTGCTTTGGTTGGTTCATTAACTTAGCACATGATAAGCATCCAATTACCCGAATGTTGCTGTTTATGGATAGTTATAATATGGCTTGTTTAGTCATGCACTGTTTGTTGACATTCTTTAGATCGACTGACCATCAAGTTTGCAAGAAGTTCAGGTCCTGGGGGACAAAATGTAAACAAAGGCAAGTATTAAAGACTTTTTTTTGTTAAAATTATTTGAACCATTTGTTTTTGGTCGCAAAGAGTACATGTACAATGTAATAACTGACAGGATTTACATTCAGTTATTTAATTTTATTTATTTACTGGTATGTCAATCCAAATCTTAGAACAGTAAAATTCATTAGGTTGAGAACTTGTTGGATCTTTACCAGTTCCAAAATGTGACTTACCTGTATATCAATAAAAAGAATCATAAACACAAGAAATGGCACCTGTAAATATTTTGAACATTATATATTAGTGCATGCCAAGCTACATGTGTATAATTGAGATTGTTTCCTTCCATTTATACAAGTTCATTTAAATATTATAGACCCTCAAATGTACAGTAAAGATCAGTTGTTATAGGTTGCTCCTTTGGTATTTCATTCTGTTTTCATTACTGTACATTAATGTATTGTCATAGTGTAGCTCCTGTTGCATAGTATCTGAGCCCTGCTTGCCTTGACTAGCTTTTGCTATCTGTGAGCAGGGCTTGTAGCATTACAGTATATACAATGAAATCAAGTTGAGTTGATAACAAGTTTACATGTGTCGCATGGGACAGTTTACCTGGACATATCATTTCAGTTGCTAATTTTCATTACAGTTTTACTGTCTTCATGAAATACCCTTGAAAAACTTCCTACTCCTTATCTACATTTAGCTTAAGCAATCTTACTTTTAGGGAGATTTTAAGATATCAGATTTATGGCTTACAACAATTTGGACACCTGGGAGAGGCATGTACATGTGAGGAGTAGGTCAAACACAAGTCTTCTACTAGCTGGGATCCATGTGGGTACATGTATGCCGAAGGGGGGTTGGGGTCAGGATGGGAGGTTAGGGACTGCTGCCTACAATTACCATCTATCAGAAGCTGAGAGTAACTCTTGAAGTCCTTTATTAATATCTCCAAAACTACTGTAAAATCAGCTAGTATGGAAAAAGAATTGTACAATCGGTTTGTCTCTTGAATGATATTTCATTTCGTTTCATGTAAAGTATTAAGTAAAGTTTGTCTTTAATCCACTGTAAATTGATAATAGGTCCTCAGAAAAGATGATTCTCACAAATAGTTCTTTACATAACATTTTTTCTTGTGCACACAGTAAACACCAAGGTTGATGTCCGTTTTCATGTCCAGAGTGCCGACTGGTTATCGCAGGAAGCTCGGGACAAGCTTTTACAGCTGGTAGGTTCGGTGCAGTTTGGGCCCTGAAAGTTTATACATAAATTTATTATATGGCTGACTGATTTCCCATGCTATGATTGGCCAACTTCAGGTCCGTAAGCAGCCGTACGGACCTCTAGTTCTGGAGCAGCCTCACTTGCTTCACATAATCAAGAAAGCCATATAATGAACATCTTATTAGCCTCGTTTGCTTGGTCCATACGGCAAGTTAAGGATCCTCGTTTTTTCCTTCCTTGCTTTTTTGCAGCTGAGGTTTTCATTTGCAATAGGGCGTACATGTACTGTAATTATGTAGGGTTGCCAGTGTGACGCTTTAAGTTAACAACTAAATCAGTTTAAAGCATATTTATAAGATATTCAAAGCAGGCACACAAGTGTGCACAGGTACGGTACCTTGTGTTACCAGAAAAGGATCAACGAAACATACCCTGTGAAAGAACAAACGAGGATCAACATATTTGTATTCTGCATTTATTAAAATGCAGAATTTCCCATTGAAAAAATTGATAACAAACGGTTTTATTGGCCCTTGGAAACTATTTTAGCAGAAAATGTCAACAGACACTAAAACTTAATAAGTAACATGACACAGCCAACAGACGGCAATTACAGGGCCAACACACTGTCAACACACTATCAACACACGGTCGACACACGGTCAACACACTGCCAACACACGGCCGGCACTCGGTCAACTCACTGTCACCACACAGCCGAAACACGGTCAACACACGGCCGGCAACATATGGTCAACACACGTACAGAGTCAACAGGCGGCCAACACACGGCCAACATACGGTATACACACGATCAACACATCGTCAACACATGGTCAACCTACGACCGACACACTGCCAGTACATGACCAACACATGGTAACACACGACCAACACACGGTTAACACAGGGCGGACGCACAGCCAGTTCACTGTTGAGCACTTGGCCAATGCACGGCCAACATCAGACTTTCAAAAGTAAGAAAAAACACGTTGCCGATTCTTGACCATATTTAAGAGGCTTTTTCCCAAATCTGTGCAGGAAAAGAACCGCATCAACAGGACAGGAGAACTAGTTGTAAGTTCTACCAAGTTCCGCTCACAAACAAGAAACTTGGAAGATGCCATTGAAAAGATTGCCGATATGATTGAGAAGGCTTCGTACATTCCCAAGGAAACGACACGGGAGAAGAAGGCGCATGTTAGAAAACTGTAAGCGTAACCACGTCTTGAAAAATATCCAACAGAAAGGTTTTGTGTTAGGAAACTCTCGAACCCTTCTTGTAAAAAGAAGATTGAAGAAGTTAAAGGGAAAGAACGCTAGAAAGTATTTTTTGCTGGATTAAAGTATAAATTAATAATGTAGTAGTTCAAACAATTGTTTACCAATTATTAATTTTGTTTTTTTCGCAATTTGAACAAAATTAATTGAATTTCGTTTCCGCCGTCTTGGATAAGACTGACACCGAGGTCGGCCAGTGGCGTCAGATGTGAACCAGTTCAAATGACTTTCGCTCATCGTTTGTAAGCTCTTTGCAGTCATCATTGTTTTGAAACTTTTTGAAACGTTTTGATCTTTGCTACTTTTTAGTGCAATTTTCTGCATATCAAAATGGAAGAAAAGGAACCATTGATTGCTCTTTTATCCGAAAGTGGGACTTGGAGATTGAGGGAATTGCGTTTGCAGATTCGTTAGAACGGCAGCAAGAGTCAAGGAGACGGAAAATCAAAAGATGTACATGTATGTTTGAGCCATAACATTGCTCGAGCTCAGACCCGGAGATTGAAACAACAACCGAAATTGAAGCTATAGAAAACCCCAAGCTTAGTTGGAAATCCACTCCGCAGAATTTGTTCCGACTGGTGCAAACGTGGCAGCTGGCATATGAAGTCAGGAGAAGAAGATATTTTTTGCTAAGAAGCCGACGAACTAGGCAACAAAACTGAATATAGCCAAATAAATTTGATTGTTTTAAGACAGACAAGTGGTTAATTAAACCTTCAAATTTTCTGAAAGCCTACTGGTTTTATACACCGCGTGGTGTGTAAAACTGCCCTTTAAACGTCTTCATAAATTTGTTTCGAAACGGGAACCATCTTAAAGGCTGAAAACATTTTTATTCTGTTTGTGACTGATTAAAATTGTTCAAACTTCAGTAGGAAAATTTTCGAAACCTTAATATCTTTCTCACGATACAAACACCTGTTATCAATCATCAAGCGCTTGCTTTAAGTCTTGACGGTTATACCATATTACAGATTTGTATCATTCAATATACATATCTTGCACGATTTTGAAAAAGTTTTCTGAGGAAAACCAAAGTCACGCGTCACAGTTGGAAACATCTGACGTCACTGGCCTACTGTAGTTCGGCTCCAGTCCTTTCGAATGAAACTCGTTTTGCTTAAAATGAACGTCTCTTTTCGGTCAAATAAAACCGATAACAGGTAAACAACGAATATTTTCTTGAATTACTACAGCAATACTTCAATCCTGCACAAAATAATTTTAAATCTACTTCCCCTTCAAATGAACACAAAATACTAACAAATATAGTTTTGTGCGAAATAAGTAAAAGTTGAAATTTTCAGTTAGTTGAATGTTGCAAATGACTTATTTTGGAAATTTGTAACTATAACGTTTTGCTTTATATATCAGTTTGTATGGGTTCTTGTCAAAGCTATTCATCGAAACCTAAAATATTATTTTTTTCTGGTTTAATTTGTGCTTGACTGTATTTACAGTTGGAACTGACTCTTGTAGTGTTACAGATACAATTAGAAACTTACTACTAGCTAACACAAAGTCGAAACTTGTTTCATTTTGGAAACCCACGCCCCCTCCCTTCCTCCCCTGTGTGGTCGAGTTGCAAGTCCTTACTAGATTTTGATTTCCTTGTCAGAGTGAGAGTTTGAAGGAGTTTAGTGATATTTACGTCACACAAGGCGAGTTATCAAACAAAGTATAAATTGTTCATCTTGTAGAATACGAAGAGCCAATGAACGACGACTGGCTGAGAAGAAGTTCAGATCAAGTAAGAAAAATGACAGAAAGATGGACGACTGATGTTGAACAGAGGAGTAATACTGTAAGTGTGCACAGACGTCGCATGTCCTTTTGTTTCTCTTCCAAGCGACCCTGGGACATTTTAAGATCTATTGGTTGGTCTTAGGCCACTTTCCACATTCCATGTCTTGTTGGTTCGAGACTGCTCAGTTCTTCTCAAAGCGAAGGCAACACAGAACTTTTGTCCGAATGCGCACCAGGGACCGAAAGGAATTTTGGGTTGTCAAAACCGAATAAAGAAAGGAAGTTTTTGCGTTAGAAAGTATGAATTTGGAGAACCATCGAACTCAGTTTTCTGGTGTACCAGATGTAAATACCTGATCCAAACAGCTTGGTATATTCAAAATTATGTGCTTAATACGCGAATGCACAACACACGAGACAACCTTTTATGAAACAGCTGTGAATGTACATCTATACGTGTCATGGAAAACCTACAAATTCATTGAACCTTACAAATTCGTTTTGCAGAACGGTAGAGTCATGAATGTTTTAATTATCATCACCATCACCATCATCATCATCATCATCATCATCATCTTTGTTATCATCATTAATCACTTTATTTCACCTCGTGTTACACGAGGCCTTTTAGGCCTCTGCAATGCATTGCTAATGTGCCGAGATTGGAATTTGAAAATGCGGTTAAGAAAAAAATGAAATAATGTTTTTTTAAATTTACTTTTTCCCCGAAGGGAGAGGGACACTGCTACAGGTTTCCCTAACTACAGCCCTTTGTAGGGGAAGAGGTGACAGTCAACAACACCGGCATTAGCCTAAGCACTCCTATCGACAAATGTGTCGGTTCTTTTAACTCCCGATAGAACGTGAGGGCCTAGACCAACGGCTTATTAGAGAGCTTAAGCAATGAGGACGGGAACGTCAACGAAGACGGCTGCTTAATTTTTAACTTCCCGTTTTCCCTTTTTTTGTTTGTATAAGTCGCTCCTTTCTTCTTTGTTTTTCCTGAAAGTGTGTGAATATGAAAAATTAGAAGCTTTAACTTTAAAGCTGCACGAAGATTGAAATTATTTATACTCCAACGTTCA
>JAOBYE010353205.1:0-11567 GCA_025403585.1 Parazoanthus swiftii | reverse complement strand
TGAAATGAAAATGACAGCAAGACAATACATGCATGGAACATTTTACTTAAATCAAGACCAAGATTACATACAAATGGTGCACTTTTTTAATTCTAGCAATACAGTAATTGTTTCATGATACAGCAGCAGTTCACGTTGAACAAATTTTATGCATTTTGAGTTTCATTGCAGTTTTTTTATATCTCCTAAAGTCAACTTTTTGGTAAAATATATATTGATGGTATATCTTAACCTCACATATAAAAACCTGTTGAAATTTGTTTGGGTAGACAGGTTCTTATGTTATGGGGTATTTAAAAAAGCAAATTTCTGCCAAGAGGTTCTTAAATCCGAGGTTCTCACACGCGGGTTTTTACTGTATTACAAGTTGTTGTGCGGTATCGTGTCTCGGCCTGTCTTAACCTGTCTTATCTAGTCTTGCTTTCTTTCCTTTTGTATCTGCTTTGCTCGTCAGCCAGTCTGTCTTCTCCACACAAGCTACTCCCGCCCTGCCTCCGCCCCAGAACGCTTCAATTAGTAGTTTCTTCTGTCCTTTAATTCTTGTCCTGTGCTTGCCTGACCTAAATTGCACTGCCCTTTCCAACGATCACCTAAAACTGGCCTTGGTTACCTGTCTGAGTCTTACTCGCGTTACTCTTACGTTATCTCCATCTGTTTAGTTTATTTGTTTTGTTCCTTTAAACGCAGCTTCTGATGCGTGACATTATCCATCCTTAGTCCGCGGAGCACAAAAAACCTATATTTAGGCCTAAAAACGAGCACAAATATCGCACGATATTTGTACTGTAGAATTTATTTTGTACAGTTGTTCGTTACGCATCTCTAGTCCCACGCGCGCTTTTTATGAGTTAAAGCGATATACGTGATAAAAAGAGAAAAAGTTGGGATAATAATTCTCTTATTAGATAGTTTAGTGCGTATTGTGGGTGGACATTTTTACTCGTCTTTTGTACTACACGATTCGTAAAAATACCCGTCCATACCATGCATTAGACTGTCTAATAAGATGTATGTATTTCTGTGTGTCTCAGAAGTACAGACATAACGTTACTTTGCTATTCATTTTACTCGAGAAAACTTTGTTTGATTCTCAGTTTTTGTCGTGTCCCAGTCATCGACCCTTTTTGCGAATTATGCCTGCCGTTTGTTGAGAATTTATTTTTCTACTGTAAACACACGCGCATACACACACGATAAGAAAGGCTGCAACTAACTCTTGAGTTATGTTTGAGTGGCTATTGCGGTATTACAAGACTTACCAAGTTGCTCTGGGCTTTCACTCGGTAGCTCTGGCGTTCCTTACACAAACCAATCGGAGGAAACCCGCGTGTGGCAGAGAAAGGGTGGGCAGTGGATGAACGTGCACTTCCATCGTTCTTCGCTGAGCAGCGGAGGCAAAAGCTAAACCAGTTTGACAGGTTTGGGTAACACATTCAGGCCTGGCGTTGCTGGATTTCAGCGTGGTTTGGTTTGTGCTGCCCGTGAATTGCAGAAGATTTGGATTTTTTGACAGTGCCGAGCAGCGCATGTGCGAAGGATCATAACTTGCCACACAGTGCAAAGGCGAACCTCCCGTGCAGTATTCGAATAACAGCGCTGAGGTTATTTAAATTCTCCAGATACTGGAAACAGAGCAAGACATTAGACATTAGTGGTAGTAGGCCTTGCAGTGTCCACTGCGCATGTCACGTGTCGCTCCCCAGCGGACGGGCACCAGTTCCCATTGTAGGTTAGATCAGTTATTCAATACAGATAGCACGACTAGAGAATACAAAGAAAAGACTAAACGAATTTATCGCAATTGTTACATATTTATGAAATTTCAATTTGGATTATCTTAAACATTATATGCAAATTATTCCAATATGTAGATATACAATGCACCAGAGACAGAACTTTACTGGCTTAAAGCCGATGAAATATATTGCCACTGATCTCTGAATCAAAAGTTATAGAACTGACAGAAATATTAGCTGTAAGCTTGTATAGAGTAACCCGAATTTATGTCTGGTGTATTCAACACCTGTAATACAGGGGGGTAAGAACTTGTACCAAACTCTATTTGAGCAGCACTCTCTAGTATGGAAGGAATAACCTGTCGGTTTTTATTTGATGAAGCTTTAAGCTTGCCTTCGATTTGCCGATTGTTTCCTTCTATTATTTTGCGTTTCCTGGAAAATGTCGCGAGCATTCTATTTCCTGGCAATATTAGGCTGATTTCCGAAACATTTTTGCCGCTTTCCTGAAAGGGGTTTGCATGGAGTCGAGTCCTCTTTCCCCTCTCCCCTTGGCGCTAAAAGCGCTCTTTTACGACTTTGCGCGTGTTCAATAGATAACTGACAAGAACGTAAGCTTAAGCTAAGATATCTCTTAACGGTTACTGTTCAGTTCAGATGCCAATACCAAAGGTCTTCTTTGGAAGACTGGGTTTTTGTATTCCTTGGGTAAGTACAAACAAACTTTAACTTTTAAAAAAGAGTGGCCAGTAGTTCAGTCGTAAAAGATCTCTTTTAGAGCTTTCCATGGGATGACAATTACGAAGCCGATCATCTTCAGGGTTCATGTTCTAATGTAAAAAAATGTGTTTTATGTTTTTATTTTCTAAATTATTGTAGAAGGCCGAACTGAGAGGACTTCATAGGTGCTTCCATTGGCTTGTTTTGTTGAGTAACAAATAGTTAGAGATTTTATCTACTATAGAATTAGCTTGCTTGAGCTAGGACTGGACGAACATTTTTTGGGAGGGAGGGGTGGGGTAGAATGAAAGGCCTTGCATCAGTTTGCTTTCACTTTGGTAAGAGTTATACAATAAGAAACAACAGCCATATATTATAACCTATGCTATGTATGATGCGGGGCTCTGATAACGCCAAGGATCTGGCTGTGTTGTCCACATGTACTGATTAAACCCCAAAGCCTCCTATAACCGGGTGAAATACTTTGAACTGAGTCTGCGGGTACGTTAAGGGTTTCGTTCTAAACTTAACATCTAGCAGTTGCGTAATTCATTGATTTTGTTTGACGAGGAGGGAATAATTGGAAGAACTAACAACTTCTCAGCCATTCGAGGACAAATAGGATATGTCTTGGTCTTAATACGACGAAGACAGTTTTAACAGCCGACTATTGTAAGAACCCGGCAATAGGATTTTCTGCTCACTGAATGCCTAAAAATAAAGTTTTTAGAATGAAGAAAAACTGAAGCAAAATTTAAAGAGATTAATTTTCAGAGACTAAATAACGAAAATGTCTTAAAGTATGTAAACCGTTTTTTGTTTAATATACTGTACTGATATATATCTAGATACAGATATAGAAAAAAAACTATTTAACTTTGTGAATTCATGGCCAACGTTTTTGTCAGTCAAAGTAGCACTTTGTCTTTTTTTGACAACCCCAGGTCCAAATTTTGACCATGCAGGGAATCCGTAAAACAAGTAAAATTGGCGTAACAGTGTATAAAAAGGAAAAATCTTCAAAGTTCGAATTCTCATTTACAGCAGAGCCGTTGCTGTTTCCTTCTTTATTACTCACCATCATCTTTCAAGACCGTCGTTCAAGTACAATCCTTACTGTGTTTGTTGTTTCTTATGATAATAAAGTTTTTTTCTGTTGCTGCCTCGAACTATTGGATTACTCGTCTTTGTATTTAAACACTTTTAAGATGGACATGTTTCGAGTGCAGTTCTTAGCGAAAATTCTTCATTTTTAGTCTTTTCTTTACCCGACTGTTTTGTCGATCTTCGTGTCCAGGTTTGCATTTTTAACGCACGAGGCGTACTCAATATGTTTTTGTTTTAGTGCATTAGGTAATTTTAAACATGGAAAAGATAGAGTCGCCCTCAACTCTTCCCTAACCTTGGGATAAACCTAACCATCCCTAGACAAACATACAATGACTTATTGTGAGAACGTGTCGGCAATTGTTAGTTCTACAAATCATATAGGATCATTCTGAGAGTAGAGAGCCTTGCTGTAATAATTATTGAACATCTGTTGGACACTTTAGAAAACTGGATTATCCTTTTCTTTTGTTATATTATGGTGTTTGTTGCACCCTTACAAGGTTTGGGTTTAAATGAGACTGGTGGAAATGTTTAGGCGAAGGTAGACCAGGGCAGCGGGTAAGCCAGAGCAAGAGGTATATGTTTGGAATGAGAGGATAGTCGGAAGTTCGGAGCAAGGTGGTTGGAGAGAGCAGTGGATTGGCTGTAGGAGAACTGGTTGGGGATTGGTCGGAGCAGGGGATGGGTCGGAGCAGATGGGTTGAAGCAGAAGATGGGGTGGAGTGGGAGGGTGGACTGGACTGGAAGGATGGGTTTGGTAAGGAGGTGGGCTGGCAATGCTGTTTGGCAAAGCAAAGTCTAAATTGCCACCCGGACAAATATCAGGCCAGTGTCGTCAATGAAAAAAGCTGTTGGCGTGCGATCGTTCGCTCGCCTTGGCTGACCGACGCGTGTGATGGCGTATGGCGACTCAAGTTTCTAAAATTGTACTGAAAAAGTATTTTGTTGACAAAGTATTGAAAACTTGATACTTTCGGGTAACGGCTTGGCCGCAAAAGCAAGCAATTGAAAAATTCAGGAATTTCAAGTAGTCACAGTGTTCGTTTTGAGTAAGTTTGTTAAAAAATCAAGTTTAAATGCAATACCTGATAACACGAAAATAAAGTTAGCGATATAACTAGCTTGAACGCTGTATAGTGTGCTCACCATCCGCCATATTGGTGACAAGCGGGCCGACACCGATCCTACCACAGGGTTCCCGGCCTTGTTCTGAGACTGTTTTACACGACTGTCCACAGAGGTTTTGTACTGAAAATCATATCTATCTGACAAAACAGTGTATTTGGCGGATTCTCCCCCCGCCCCCCCACCCCTTCCTTCCTGCTTTTCCTCGACCCATGCTCTTGTCCACGCAAGCTAATGTGGCGTCAGCTGTAACGAACTCTTGCGAGAAAAAAAAACATCATTAGCGCCTGTGTGCAGGTTAATGAAGCCCTGGGTGCCGTCAGCGATGGATATGGTTGTCTAAACCGTGGCTTGGGCTCAGTAGCTATTTTTGTATTTTTCTTAACAATATAAGTCACCCGCCTAGCAATTTGTTTTCCACGCATGTGTTGCAATACTTTAGGCTTTATAGTTTTCATACGATTTAAACCACATATAGAAATATAGATAAAAGGGACCGGTCCTAAAGTACAGTACAGGGGGTCAAAGATTCAACCAAAACTTTTGAATTATAGCGAAACATATTATACGTACCATACCATAGTTGATGTAAGATGAGAATTTTTCTAAGACTGAATTTTGGACGGGCCGAAAAGGCGGATGGGGGGGCGACTTGTTAATTTCGAAGGGATTTTTTTTATTATTTTGGATTAATTAGGTAAGTTTAAAATTGATTTTGAAGTTGTGTATTTGATGGAAGAAGGTCAGCTTGTATGCTATTCGAGAGGTGGCCTTTGGTTCGCTTTTGAATCTCCCCCGGCCCCAATCGGACAACCAAAAACAGTCCTGCGCGACATCCCGCGGCTTGCGTGTGAAATGTCACGTGACAGCACAACGTCCCAGCAAGCCCTGCGAACCACGTGACCACCTCTCGCAGCAGCGTCAGCCGTCCCGGCGAAAGGTTAATTTGTGGATGTGCTTGAACATTACCAGTTTGTTTTGAGACACTAGTGCAGCAAACAGTTTGCTGAATTTGTATCAAAGGGAGCTGGAGTGGTCATGAGTGAACAAGATCGAGCACAGGCTCTGCTAGGAGGCTTCAAATTGTATCCTTTCCACGTTAAATAAGCGTTGTTGCAAGCCAAACAGCTGAGTGTCATTCGAATAACTGTGTAACTGCGGAAGCATTTTGTAAACCAGATGATATTTATTAACACAATCTCGGCACTTGTGAACGTATTTAAGCTACAATTTATCGGAACGTACGTTTTTATAATGATTTTTAGATGTGTGGAATTGATTGTTTTGGGGATGGTTGTCGATAACTGAGTCTGGCTGCCTGTCAAGCTTTCAAGATTTTATACCGATAAATGTTTATATTGATTCGAATCAAACCAGAAACTAAGACGAAACATTTTCATATCTTTTGTCGAATCCCTTACAGCACTGTTATGTTTAACAGTCGTTTCCTTTTTTAACATGTGAAGTACTAACATAAAAGAGTCAATTTGGCCCAGTGCTGGAAAGAAACTCTGTTAGTGTTACAGTACAATGCAGTTATGTACTTGAACTTAATGAAAAAGTTTAAAAGTTTGTTGTTGTATTTGTCTTTATTAAATCAGATAGCTGATCTTTCGTTTTGTTATTAACAAACAGTAGCGAAATGGTGTTGATATGAGTTTTTTAGTTTTAAAACCAATAGTATTTTTTCTAGCTGCTTAAGAAACATGGAGCATGCTGGTAGAGCATTTCGTTCAACTTTATTGTCATGGAAATAGTTCACTTTAAGGAGCGAAACGAAACAGAAACTCGTCAGATCTTACTTACAGAAAGCTGAATTCTAGACATGTAGGTAAATACATCAGTTTTTCCTAAAGACTAGCTATTTTCCTTATTGAAATTATTTACTGTGCTGGAAAAATCTTAAATCGAGAATTTTATTATTACTGCAGCAGTCCTGAGAAAAGAATAACCACCAACATTTCTCCCAAAAATCCCCCCTGCAAGAACTTTCGTCCGAAAAGCCAAAAGGGTGTGGGCACTTACTCGGTCATAGAGGCTTGCTAGGTCAACTATGGTATATAACTTGACAAAACTAGGCAGTTTATGACCAGATGACAAAACACAAGGGGATTAGCTGTTTACAGAGAAGCTTTTTCTTTTGGCTTGTAGCTACATATGAATTTTCTGGAATTCAGTTGGTCCACTGCCATTCTTTCTTCCAGCTCTGTTTGATTGCAGTACCATGTTAATAATAATAATAAACTTTATGTGATGTTCTTTGCAGAGAATATACATTGAATGCCGAAGCCAGAGGCTTATTTGGCTTATAGAAGTAGAGAAGACTAGAACTTAATTATATATTGATAATTTAGTAATGAGTGACACAAAATATTTACAGTGGTACATGCAGTGCCTTGTGGAATAGGTTTGGTATTTTTGTTGCCCAAGGTAATCATCAGAGAATGGTTTTGCTATATAATCTTTTCTGTTTGTTTGTATTTTCCCAAACTTTCTGGATAGAACTCATTTTTACTGATCAACCCAGTTGCGCTGACAGTGTGTCTTGTTATTGTTATCTTGATCACTTGAACATGCTTTGACATGATGATAAAAAAAAACCCTGGATATTTTTATAAAATCCAAGCCTAATAAAACATTTTGTATATAAAAATCTTTTCAAACATTGGGTTAATCAATACAATTTAAAACAAATTTTAGCAGTCTTCATACATACAGTCATTGATCCTTTCCAGCAATTATTGTGTCCAGGAAAAAATTTGCAGTTATTTTGAAATTATGCACCACTTAGGATATTTACAACTTCACCACTTCACAGAAATAAAACACATCTGGTAGCTCTTTTCTTCCCCGAAATATCCAGCTGATACCTTTTTCATGAATTTGGTGAGCGGTGAGAATCAATTTCATTGTTTTGTACGGACAGACCTTGGTTGTTGCTTCAGTCATGAACCAATTTGTTTTTGTCATTTAATAACTTTGCACTGACTTTGTCTAAACCAACCAACAGCAATTCCAAAGACCCACATTCTTCTTTTTTGTCATGCTTGTTAAAATAATCTTATTTGACCTTCTTTTTGCAAAGAATTGTCACTTTTTGTGTAGGATTTGATTGATCTATTCTTGCAATAAATCAGCCCTGAGTTGATGTCAGCCTGTTGTCATGCTGGTAAAACTGGCTTCACATTTGCTGCAGTGAATGCAAAACACTAATTTTGGTACCGCCAATACTGGGTAAATTAACACAGAAATTCTGACTATTTAATGGGTTTTCAATCAGTTTTTTGTCCTGTTCATTTTAGTTTTCTGTTGATAAGCACTAGCTATGACTTTTTAACTGAATCGCTGGAATATTGGCAACTTCAAAAAACATGGTTTCAAAGAAGCAACAACATCATTGAAAAGCAACTTATATCAGCAAATTAGGAATTAAGTTGTTTTAAATACATTTCATTTGCTGATTTCCAATATTTTGGTACTGGTGCTTGCTGAAGGTATGAAACTAAAGCCATGATTTAGTTTGATTGAAATCAATCAAAGGGAGGTAAACTGATCGATTCCGATCAAACTAAAACTCCACACAGCTCAAAAAGTACAAATGCCTGAAGGTTGAAATTTTGCTTAAGATACATATATTCACTGCCTATGTTTTGCTGCATAAAATCTGCTGTTATCCAATTTCTCCCGAGAACTAAGAATTGATAGTTTTTTTGCTGCATTAGTTAGATCAATGAGTGTACAACATATACATGGAACACTGTGCCAGCTAATGAAACTCTAAAATCCTTCAAACACCAAATATTTGAACTAAACCTGGTTGACAAAGTTCAATCCTGAAGGATACTATTAATGCAATCGCTGCATATTTTAATGTCTTGCTATTACTTTCAAGTATAAATTGTCTTAACTTTGTGTTATATTTGTCCTCATCCTTTTTGTATTTTAGAGTAATAATTTCATGAGTTTTATGAATTTCTTTATTTGTAATCTTTATGTTTCATGTATTTCTGATATTTCTGATTATAACAAATACATTCTGAATGGAAATTTTTTACGAGATAGTATATATACAATTTTTACTGTATATACAGTTTATGCATGTTCATATATATCTAGTTATTGTTCTCTGACCTTGAAGACAGAAATTGGATGAATCTGCGAGATGCTGATAATGGAAAGATTTTATGGCAAGGAAGTGAAGACTTGTAAGTACAGTAATTTGTGTGAATGTGATGTTCATAGTAGTTATGTTCGTAATTTGAATGGATTTTATCCCTCCTTTTGAATAACAACATAGGTTGATGTATCATTTAAAATTTTTAGTTTAAGTCTTGTGCATTTTCTTTTTAATGTAAGAAAATTAATGAACTTTTCTTTTGTCTGGCAAATTGTCTAGCTACTGTACCAATAGTTTGAGTTGGCAGCTGAGAGAGCATGAATGTTGACTGGTGATGCAGAGGGGGCAAAATGGTTGACAGCTAAGAGGGGTCCGACCTCTTCTTTCTAAAAGAATGTTAAAATCAATCCCAGCATTTTGATCTTCATTTTACTTTTCTGGAGAATCTCAACTCATTATAGAAGTGGGAGACTTGAGACAATCACCATAAACAGGGGTCTCCAGCAGAAATAAGATACTTCATTTTTGTCCATGATTTGTATGATTCCTACTGAAAATTGCTAATAATTTGTTTGTTTGTTAACACAGATCAGTTCCAAGTAGAGAGCATGAAGGTAACAGCCCATCTCCCATGTGACACTGGTGTTGTGGATTTTTCTTGTAGTGAACAATGAATTAGTTGAAATGTAACTTTAGAAAAATATCATGTTACTTTTTGTAGATGGACAAGAGTTTGTTTATGCTAAAACTTTGTGCTTTGATAAAATAATGATAGCATTTGAAAGAGTTCTAATCAAAGAAAATAAGAAGAAGTGATATAACAGAAATAAATCAGCCTTGTTACTCAACTTCCTTTCTGTTTGATAACGACAACAAGTATTGTGTCAACATCAAACAGCTGTTCCTATACAACAAATCTGGCAATAAAATTAAAGTTGCTTTCTATTTCAAAGAATACAAAATAATATGATTTCAAATTAAGACTGTTTATGAGATACTTACAATAAATATATGTATTTGTATTTGCAGCTCGAGTACCCAAGAAAATTTTAAAATGTAAAGCAGTTTCGAGAGAACTTAACTTTTCCTCACAAGAAGAAATGACCAAATTCCGCCTTGAACAGAGGGTTATGTTTAAAGGGAAATGTTTAGAAGGTATGTTTGCCAGTCTTGGTTCATTCTCTTCTGCACTTCCTCCCCTTCCATTACTCTTAGTCTGCTCTCTTGGGCTATATCAGACATGTTGTGACAGACATGGTCTATTCTATGAGTCAATTGAGTCAATGAGTCATGAGTTTTTGAGTCATGAGTCCAAAAAAAAAGAAACAAATATGTGCATATGAGATATAAAAAATGAGTGGAAACCCAAAAAAATGATGTAAAATCATAACTAAAACATAAAAATTAATAATTAATATATCTTGGCTGATAGTGGGCAGGCAGTTAAAGGTCCAGTACGTGTCGATATACATGAATACATGTACATCGTGTAGAAACCAGGCCACATCAGCCAGCCATGTTGTTTTCTTTTGGCATTGCATAAGCAGAGTCAGAGATCTCCGATATCTCATATGCAACGTGCATATCACCACGAAGAGTATGTCATAAACATTTTCAAGCTGAGTCAAACACTATATAAAAACAACTTAAATATATATTTTGTATTTGTTGAGAGAACAAATCATCTTAATCACAGATACCTGGCTCCATTTTACAACTACCTAATAAATACCTAAATAAATTTTGTTTTTTGAAAAGTCAAGCTTTTTTTGATCATTTCAAAAACTGTTTCATTCTGTGAAGCTCTTAAAAGTATTTTAACTGATAAAGAACTGGTCTAGGGTGCATTGCACCTGGATCAGTTGCAAGTTGGAGCACTGAACAATGTCCAGTCAGATCCCATCTAAACAACATATTTCTTTACAGAGTGGTACTTTGATTTTGGATTTGTGATTCCCTGTTCTACAAACACCTGGCAGTCATTGATAGAAGCAGCACCAGAGTCGCAGATGATGCCAGCAAGTGTTCTTAAGTGAGTACATGCACAGTATCTGCACACAGCAAGACCAAAACTGATTTATTTCACGCTTAAACTGTTTTGTGTCACATGTACAGTACACTGTATATAGTGTCATAGTTATTCTTGTTGAGTTCCCCGGTTTAATACTAAATAAATGTATCTTACTGTGCATATGGTATATGGTATATGAGTTAGTAAGTCAAACGAGACTCCCACTGTTTGGAACAATGTTGGTGTAGATGAACTGATTTCAGCTTAACTGCACAAAATACAGCCCCAGACCAAGCAGCATGTGGTAAACATGAGTGTTTTGACATTGGTAAATTTTATACTTTTGGACACAAGGGTGAGGTTACAGCATTCTGTAAAAGAAATGTTGCTTCTGGATATAAATATAAAGTTTTTTTGGGCTGCAGTAGTTTTATATCTCTTGTTTACAGACTCTAGGGGACCAGAGGTGTGCTTAAAAGTTCTCAAGATTTTTTGTTAACACAAAAGATGTTAATTAAAAGTGCTACTATTAATGAAATCTTTAATTAGGCATAAATTTACCAAGTTTAATGCTAGCAAGTGTTCTGTATTTATAATACTTCAAATACATGGACAGTGTTTTTCTTAAGGCTTGGGAAATGGGGTACACTAAGTGGGAAAGCAGGTACATTGTACACCTGGGTTGGAAGTCATCAAGCGCCGAAGGTGCAAGCTTCTAGAGGGGTCTGGGGGCATTCCCCAGAACATT
>JAOBYE010353094.1:0-14856 GCA_025403585.1 Parazoanthus swiftii | reverse complement strand
AAGTTTCAATGTATCTTTTGGGCCTAATTTGCTTTGGAAGTGCGTTCACCGCGGCTGCTTGGCGTGTCCTGCCTACATTATTCTTCGATACTGCTGCTGTTTTGTCCTGCTCCTTCTTTTGTAACTGTTTTCGTCCATGATGGGCAGCCATAACGGCACCTTGAAACAAGAGTTGATTCGCGTCAGACAAGGGATTTTAATTTTGACTGGTCAATTTAAGAAGATAGGTCAGTAGGGTTTTGGTAAGCTTTTACACCTTTAAAAGCTTTTGCCGTGTCCTCAAACCAAGATAATTGCATGGTAGGAGACTTTTTCTTGAGAAATTGTTTTTTTGCCTTTGTTGTGCAACAGAAATGTAGTCAGACCACTTGCAACAACCAATAAACTGGCAAGGATTGTATTGCAAAAGTGCAACATTCAGCAATCATAATTTACTCAAATGATATAGTGCTAATTCAAAGTTCTACATACAGCGTTGTTGATAAAACTGTAAATTTGTGGTTAATAAAGAGATTCACCTTTTTCGACTAACAAATATTTACAAGAAAGGGACAATAAACAAGTTGGTGAAGAAACATTGCTTGTTAATAACGATAATACACAATAAAAATGCTTGGGAAAGGAATTACAAGGAAAAAGAAGTATCTTAAAGGGGTTCTTAGGGCAAGCTTCCTAAACTATTGGTGTATTTTGTACATTTAAGTACTACTAAATAAAACAAATAATATTTAAATAGCTCCTAAAACTATAAAATAAAATGCTCTAAAGCGTTGACTAAAATACAATCAATGAATATGTGAATAAAAAAATAATATTGGATTTAAATTCTTAAAAACTATAAAACTAGCAGAAGGCTCGGGAAATTATTAGAATTTTGACAAAACGCAAAATGTTTACGAGAATACGCACAGTGCATATGTCGGAAAAGATTTATAATTCTACAATTAGAATCCAGCTTAATATATTCATTTGATATACAACCGCTAATCGTTCAGCCTTGAACTTGGTAGTTCAAGTGAACCTTTTTCGAAATGAACCGCTTTTAATAGAAGCCCAACTTTAAGGTTGCAAACAGTTTAATTATACAAGCACCTAAGGAGCTGATAGTTTTCGTTGCAAAATTGTAGCAAACTCAGTCCATTATCTCCAATTATAAACGAAGCGCGAACAAATAGCATAAAACAAACTAAAATGTTCTCCTCTAAAGGTTCAGTTAAAGCAAGCATATACATTTCCGATTGGGTATTATGACAAAGTTAAGAACCTCGTGCTTGTCGCTTGGCCTGCAGTACAACCAACTGCACCCAACATGGTGTCTCGGAATCGACATTCCCCTCTGTAACAAAACTGACATAGACACAGACACTTGACATGATTCTCGGTTCTCTTTCCGGTGTGAATGCTTGCAAGCTGCAATCAAACTGTAGCTGTTGTGCAAACGCGTTGTAGTCAAATATCTGTGTAAATATTTGCATGCAATTAGAGTTATGGAAGATACAGTTTGCAACAGTGATTATTGTAAAGGGATTTAGTTTTAATATCGATAAAGAAAGGGTATAAATATTTGACAAGTAAAGTGTATATTGTTATGTTCTGTATGGCGGATAAGGAAGTCCGTAGAACTGTAACGAAAATTATGTTGGTTTTCAAAGCTCACAAAGTAAGTTGGATATATATTATCGCTTTTACGTGTTGTACTGGCAGCTTCATTTTGCCTCATACTGCGACATGAATGTAATCCTTTTGTCTTAACCCTATTTTACATGGAGGGGGAGGAGAAGTGGTCGCACTAATTTTAGTTGCGAATAACATTGCCGTTATTCAAACAATAAGTATTGCCAAATTTTGTGACTTTTCCTACAATCTCTTGCAGATTTGAATTTTGGTTTCGCTATGTGTTTAGGTGTATCAGTTTCCATGGTAACGGTCTTTCTGATGGCTCTTTTTGCTCAAATTTGGTTATACACAAATTTTTGCTGCTTCAACAAGGTTTTCGTTATATATTTTGCATATAATTTGATTTAAATAATGTATTTCGGCTTCAAGGATGACTTAATTATGACATTAATTATGACATTGTAACGTAATTTTATGACGTCATAAATATTACGTAATACCTCTTTCACAAATTGCTGATGTATAATTTTGAAGACGTTATCGTGATGTCAGCATAACGAAACACATCAATTTATTTTACTTGATTTTGATTGATTTAATTAACTATTTTAATCATAAGACAAACTTTTTGATGTATTTTCATCAAAAAGTTTGTCTTACGATTGTCTATTAGTGTATCATATGTTGAATAAATCCAAAGTTATAAGCCGCGACCAATTTCCGCCTCCCCTCCCCGTTTTCCCCGGGTACAGGCAACCTCAAAAAGCCCGTGTAAAACAGGGTTAAAACTGCCAGCAAAATCTTTAAATTTCAGTACTGACAATTTTTGCCGTTTACAATTTTGTAGCTCTTGCTCGTGCTCTTTTGTCTTTAAATGGACAAAACAGGTTAAAACAACTTCCACATCTGCATTTGTATTGTAGTAAACTCAACACGCAACGAACGCATAAAAAGTGATTTGAACAAAGTCCCGAAATTACTAAGCACGAACGGGTCTACCATCATTGCTTTCTTGCGAGGTACTTCTCCTTTCATTTTTTTTGTGTTCGAGCCGACATGACGTCCCTGAAACAAAGAAAGCAATGCTTTTGTTTAAAAACATATGATTAGCGCTTGATTGCAACATTTGCCTCCTTAGCTGATTAATGAATTTAGCTAGTCTGGAGATAGGATTATTTATTGTCAGTTGCTACATATACCATTCCACTGACACTAGATCAGTGATGCTTTTATTCGGTAAAAGTTATTAACTTTCGTCTAGTATATAGATTCTCTGTCGGTGTATAACACTTTCAAATTTCCAATTGACAACCACGGAACAAGATGTACCTTCACTACTTGCTTTTTAAACTACTAGGAAAACATGGTCTGATTCTCAACCTCGCAGAAAAGAAATGCATTCTTTTTAGTGTCTTTATAGCTCTATCGGCCAATGAATTTGTGCAACGGATATGCAGCTATTTCAAAAAAGGTTGTCATTGTCAACAGTCGATACTGGAACCGAAAGGACTTATTGGGGTTCAAGGAGCACACGTAATTCATTGCTATTAGCATTGCCTTTGCAAAATGAGAGTGAAGGTTCGTCATAATACAATTATTATCACTGCCATCATTATCATTATAATTTACTGCTAAATACTAGTGTGCCCAAAGTTCCTTTCGGTTCCAGTATCAGCTATTGAGTTATGACAACCCTTTTTTGAAATAGCTATATCTTTGTATAACATCAGTATACGTGAAGGAGTTGAAATCTGGCCGCAGCTGAATGTTTCATTTTCCAGAAATCTCAGTTTTCTCCCATTCAGAGATAAACACTTATTCCTAAATTCGATTTGCCGTTATGCTTCACTATGGAAAACTGTCTAATTGTTTTATCTTTAGTGTTTAAGCGACCTCCTTTGGGCAGAGTTCATTCGTGACTAGAAGATATAGTCTTACACTGACATGTTGCACCTGTGTTCGGAATTGCTATATTACGGAGCCCCCAAAGGGTCAATGCCATTGCTTCGTATCTGGCATTTTCTGCCACTTACGAACGTATCTGGCATATGTTCGTAAGTGGCGAAAATTGCCATATACACTCTCAAGTGAAAAAAAACGCTAGATTGAAGCAAGAAAAAAGGAAAAAAAAGATGGCCCTTTAGGGGCTCCGAACTTTGCTGACTCCATACTGCTGAGAAATACAAATCCATACCTTGACAAAGACGGAATTGTTGCTAAGTCTTTCGATCCATACGTTGAATTCATCATCTTGAAATATCTTAACACCCTATAAAAAACGTTGTCAAAAAAAGAAGGAAAGAGAAATGCGCTTCAATAAATCTTGTTTACCAACAAGCTTTCTTGCTTGACCAGTTTTTCTTTTAAAAAATGAAGATGTTTAGCAGCTTACCTTTTGAACACAACTTCGCACTTTAGCAACTATCGAGTCCCCAGGTCGTGTTGATAAAGCACCAAGACCAATTCTAAAGTCGAGGTACAGAATTCCGTTACAAAAATATGTCTGCTTCCACATAACATGTCTATTGTTGCTAGTAGACTTCATGTTGGCATTATAAGAAAACTTACCTAGAATTGTCAAAGTTGTTGTCGGAGCCATCAATTACGAAAGAAGGTCTGTTGATAGTAAACTTGGCCCTCTCAAGCTCTCGCTCATAGCAGGTGACTTGACACCAGGTATTAGGAGCTGCATCCACGTCATCTTCCTCCACTGAAACCTAGAACATGAGCCATGAATAGATCAAATGACAGACAAATGCCAAATTTAAAAATGCACTGAGATCAAAAGCAGAGTATTTGTCTTTGTTTCCTTGTCTCCTACAACTTTTTTCTATCTACTTCTTCTATTACGTCTCCTTTATAACTCAACTTCCCTCCACCCTGCCCAATTCAAATTACCCATCATGCACCTTTTTCATTCTGGTGACCACGGTTTCCTTGTATGAAACTGTTATTATGCTGTGAATAGCAGCACTTCTCGGACAATTTTAGAAATTACTGAGAACAGTATATTTGCTGATGACATTTTTTAAACCTGAAACGAGCAGTCATAATAGTATTTAAATAACCAGGCACTCACGAATCAAAATGACTAAGTATATGTTATACATGCACAATCAGTGTTACGTAAACTGTTTTCTTCTCACCGTAGATGAAACAGACTCAACAGAAGTCACAGACAAGTTAGAGTAGCGCTGCTGCAATGAGTGGGCTGGTGACGCACGGTCATTGATGTCCTCGGAAGAGCCTGGGGAGGAAGTTAACACGTGTCACTAGACATCAGACACTGAAACATTGTTTGTCGTCAACCCAGATGTGTATTTGATTAATGCAAACTGCGCACTGCTCTACGCATGAGTTTAAGTTTTGAGAATAATTTTTTGTACTTTAATCTTCATAAGATAAAAAAACATATCCTATGTTATAGTGTGCTACATCACTAAATGTAAAGTACATTAACTAAACTATAAACGAAAACTATGTTAAAGCAAAGCTATGCTAAAATAACTAATCTATACTAAATTATGAATGTACAATCATTTTCATGTCCTTAGCATAAAAATACCACGAATGAGTTTTAATGGCCAACAAAACTTGCATTAAGCATATCCGTTGGCTTTATATAATACAAGTAGTATCATGAGCCATAAAATTCCCATAGGCCATGAAAATACTATGAAAATGAGTTTTAGAGAAAATCATTGGTCTTGAAAACACAATGAAATAAGGAAATTTAGTAAGATATATTTAAAACACCACGAAACAGACTTTTTGCCCCTATCCAGGCTGGTCGTTGTGTACCTACCAGTCACGTTTGGTTTCACTAATGATCGTCTGTCTGGGGTCACTGGTACGGCTGCTTTCTAATGGAAAAATAGTTTCACGCAGTTAATATTATGTATTAATACAGTTGTGATTTTGTTTCCGCGGAAATGTTGGTATAGTGCTCCACAATAGAAAGTTCTCACCGTGTTTCTTTTCGTTTTTTCGCGAACATCATCTTCGTTAGCCTGTAAACTTAAGCTGTTGTGAGCCAAGCCCCCTTGGTCAGTAACCTACAACAAAGCAGATGAGGGTCAAATTCTTTAAACGCAAGCATTATGTTGAGATAGTGATTGGATTTTAAGTATTATAATAACAACATATCACAAGGTATACAGCAAATAAGAAAGCTAGAAATCCTCTGTTCAGTGCTGCAGTAATAGTACCGATCTTTGTTGCGGTTTTCGAAAAATATGCACAAGAAATCGAAGCGAATCGAATACCTGTTAGTTATCAATTATCAAACCAGTCAACGTATTGCTTTTCTGTGCGCTTTGATTGGGTAAAAAGATTAACCAATGATATTTACCTCACGCATGACTAGACACGTGCAGGCAAATGCGCCTTTGCCGGTTTTGTTTTCTGCGAAAACTGAATTTTGCACTTGTCGTAATCATTACATAGCCACCCTTACGTTTTATAGAATTTATTAAAAAACCAACACAGCGTTTCCTAAGTGGCAAGCAGGCAAACAAGAACAATTGACCGTACCATAAAAATGACGACTGCTGCATTAGCCATAATTCTTAGAGTTAGAAAATCCTAAGAATGCTCGTGAAAACGCACACCTGGACAGAAACATTGTTAAAACTTCAAACCAAGTATACACAAAGTTGTTACTGCACAGGATATCGCAAAAAAAAATATGGCTTTCTCTATGCCTACTGGTTTTGTTAGGTTTGCAAGGTTTTGTGACGGATATGGTGTGCAGCCACTATCTTTTTAGGTACAGTCAATAAATTGAATTATTGAAAAAACACTGTCTATGGAGTTATAAAAAGACTTACACAAATGCTTCTGTTCAAAACTGATTTCGTTAAGGACGGCCATACCTGTGTTAAGAAGTTTCCAACAAACTGTTTCTCCAGCCGTTGTTGGTACTTCATTTTACCAAAAGCTAGCCTTGCTTGCCTGCCTCGGAACACTAAAACGTAAGACATATAATTTACTGGCTTTAACATGTATTTCGAAATCAATCTGTCTGCAAAACAATGTACTACCTAACGGCAGAAAGTAGCTTACACAAACCGCGCTAGATGACTAATCTGGTGCACTTTATGTTTTGACAGATTACTTAACTACTGAGTATTGGAACCCGACAAGTTATTGTACACTTGTATATATGTTGACGCTATCGCTTGTTATGCGCCAAGAACGACTAGTTGCACTGATAATACCGCAAAATTCCAGGAAACGTCCCGTATGTAAAAAGGTCTCCAATTAAACGCCATTTGTACATTTTAATGTTTTTTTTTGGAAAGAGGCAGAAGTACTATGGAACTTATCATCCTTTAACGTATTTATCAGCTGGCGTATCAAGTTGTTTAACACAAATAGTTTTAAGACTTTCTCTGTTTTCTTCTCTATTTTACTGTATTGTAGCAATTGTATTGAGCAAACAACAACAACAACATGATAATAATAATAATAATAATAATAATAATAATAATAATAAGTTTGATTTGCAATAAACAAGAGGGCTGATTAAAGTTGAAAAAAACGAATAGGTGATGTAGTTTCCGCATGTAATGAAATTACGTCGCTTGTTGCTAGTCTACTTTTTGAACAAGCGCGACAGTGCATGCTAATTGGCTATCTCCTTCTACACGTGATAAATGTTCAATCGCCTGGTATATCTTGGCTGTCTCTGTTTGTTTTTTGTGTGCGGGCTCAGTGTTACTTGTATCTACTTCTGCATCTGCTTTTGCATGTACCTGTACTTGTGCCTGTGCCTGTGCCCCCTGTCTAGCGTGCCACGGCACTCTTTCCGGCCATGCATGTTTATTGTGGCACTTGGAACGTCTCGTCTCTTGCGTCTAACTATGTTTAATGTTTTACTGTGATTCTTATTACATCGTACTGTAATTCTCACCTCTCTGCAAAGTGACAATTCCGTGGAGAGCTCTGTCCGTCATAGTGTTCAGATTGCCGGCACACCAGTATTTTAGAAAAACCTTCATTGCATAGATGAATACGATGTTGTTAGAGATGGTTGTTAACTTTGCCTAAACATGAAAACCTACTGATAAACTTACAAGTACCTTTAAACTTCAATTGGCATCTTAGTTGAATTAGCCGGAAAGAGTATACAACCAGAACTTCAAGAATGGACAAGGTAAACTTCTGAGTACATACTTTAATAAACACAAAAAACCAACTATATTTATACAATATTTATTATTCATTACGACTTGTTCATACACTAGTATTGTAAGTATTTCTTTTTAATTATTGTCAAGTTTTTCCTCGGAAACAACTTTTTTTCGGGGAACTAATTTGAAAAAAAAATATATTTCGCATAAAATTGTTTTAAGGTTTTGTTACTAACGAACAGTATCAAAGGATCCGTTCAGACGATTCAATGGCAGAGCCAATCTCGACGCGACAACTTGCATTTCACTGGCTTGCAATTGCAGTCGGGCATTGTGGTCATAATCAACGTTATCAACCTCCTTCACGCGGCATTTGCAGCATCTGGCATGCGGTAGAAACAGAGGGCTTGCATGAGCCGAGTCTGCGATCCGAGGATTCTAGCGATTCTACACCTCCACAGCACTCGCGACGTTGGAATCTATTGTTTTGTATTGTTTGTAGTGCTTGCTTGTGTATCGCTGAATTCATTTTCCCATATGTGTCTACGACACAAATTTCAAAACATTCGCCGTAAAAATGTTGGGGGTGAGCGTAGAAAGGTTCGGTCAGTTCAGTGATCGAACCTTTATTCACTTTTGGGACGAATTACATTACCCAGTGTAACAAACTACATATTAAATATTAGTACTTTATGCATGATTACTTCTGACCTCCTTACCTTGTTCTTCCCAATCGTCCATCCAGCTGATGCTTGTTGAGACCTAGTGAGGATCGCCTGACATGAGCCGGCAGTATCCTTTACAGCGGCCAGTAGTGGATAGGACAACATTCGGTATCTACGAAAAGATTATATTTTTGACAACAATTAATTAACAGTGTTCTTGAAACTCTTAACAATAACGCAAACTAATCGACATAACGTAACAAAAGATAAACATACAGACGGACTGACGAACAGGCAAAAAAGAATGCAGATAGAAAGAAAGAAGGACGGACAGACAGATGCTGACAGACAGACAGACAGGTAGACAGACGGATTGATAGTTTGATAGATAGATAGATAAATAGGCTGATTGACTGATTGATTGACTGACTGAATGACAGATAAATAGATAGTTAGATATTAGACAGATACTTTAACAGACAGACAGGCAGAGAGATAGATACTTAGATAGATAGAAAGACAGACAGACAGACAGACAGACAGACAAATACATCTAGAACATATTTATCTTTACCGTTCAACAAAGTTAGCGAATGTAAGTCTAACAGGGTAGCCGGCACGGCGGATGAAAATTGTTTCCAGTACTGCACAGTGGCGCAACTGCGACAAAATGAACACATCATCGAAATGTCCAGGGAACTGACTCTGATTTGGTTTAATACACCTGTTAATAACAACAAGCCAGACGGCAACGTGAGATCTAGAGGTGGTCGGTGTAGCATTGACTGGCAGAGAGACAGACTTATTTATGTCTGTAATTCAGTGGAGTTTAGTAAAGATGATTCAAAAAGGTAAGACAACCTTACCTGATAAAATGGCAGGTGCTTTTTAATACTTTTTCCATTATTTCTGATAACGAATTCTGAAAAAAAAAAGTACGAACAGACTTTTCAGGTGTTGTTTTTTCAAACCGTTTAAAAGTTATCTGAGCTCCGTTCTGAACTGGAACTTATTGGGTCAAAGAAACTCAAATGTATATGAGTGGCATTAGTTATTACTGCTGTTAATTCTTTTCTTGTATTGTTATATTTTGTACTGTTATAAAAGTTTTACCAATGTTCAAAGATAATCATAATAACAATAAACTCTATTTGGCATTGTTGGTGGCATTTCAGTCAGTGCAGAGATCAGTACGACAAAATACACTCGTTTGTGATTTACTTAACAAAGGCACAACAAAGTTTTGCACGTTTCTGATGGCCCTAAAAATCTGACAAATCATAAATCTATTGGTATAGAGTAGTTGAGAAAAAGAAAAAAAAATGGCAACTTTTCTGCTAATCAGAAGACTGCCTATACCCCAAAGTAGAAGGCCCTATTTCTCAGAACCGCCTTCTTCAAACATTTCTAACATTTGATTTATCTTGACCACTGAAGAGCTTGGTTGCCCGATTTGTTTACAGCGCAACGAGCCATATATGTCGTCATCAGCAAAAACACTACTCTTACGTACTTATTAGGCAAATTACATGTTGGTCTAGCCAGAGGACTTCTATAACCTTTATATACACAAAAGGGATTACAACATTTGATATTTAAAACTAAGCATGCCTAGTAAAGAAGAATTGTAGAAAGACAAGCTAAACTGATTTAAAGTAACAACAACAGTAATATTAATATTTAAAAATAAAAGTAATACTAATAGTTGAAGTATAAACTAGAGAAAATCCAAAAATACAGTGAGTCTTACCCTGAATATTGAGCCAATAGTGGTCATCTGGTCGGTACGAGAAGCGTTCGGATCGTTAGTGAGATGATCCACACTAAGAAACGATAACAAATAACGGTGGTTATCATCCAACATCAGTTCGTCGAATACAAAAACCTAATATCGAGTACACTAAATATTCTACGATATTTGTACTGTATAAGTTAATTTGCTTAGTAGCAAACCGGTTGATCAAGTTTTATTTGAGAAAAAAATTAGATAAAAAATCTCTTATTAGACAGTTCAGTGTGTGTTTTCACTCGTCTTGTGATTTGGCTATACACGTGACTAGTAAAAATATCCACCCATACTACACTCTAAGCTGTCCAATAAAATATAATTGTCAGTGTTGCATTGTGTTTAAGGTATTTACATTGTGTTTCCTAGTTAAACTAACACCCAGTATGCTATTTGTTTTGAATGATAAGTAGTTTTCACTTAACATTTCACCTTCCTTTTTTATTCATATTTGATACTATTTCGATGAAAGCAAAGAAAGACATTGCATTTATAAGTGTTAATGTTTTTGGCTGATTTTAAAACAACCATTGTAACAAAGAGACTTTTTGTCAGCTTAAATATATTGCGTATAAAACTTCGGCCAAATTTCGTGTTGTTGTGCACGCTTGTTGTGTTGTGTCGTGCACTTGGTGTTGTGTTGGTCGTGACGTGCCACATAGCGTTGTGTCGCGTCGTGCCAGGCATAAAATGTCGTGTTGTGTAGTGACGTGTCTTGTCGTGCCACATAGCGTTGTGTTGTGTCGTGCCAGACACGCAGTGTTGTGTCGTGTCATTTTGTGTCGTGTCGTGCCACATCGCATTGTGTTGTGTCGTGTTGTGTCAGACACGCAGTGTTGTGTCGTGTTGTGTCACATAGCGTTGCGTTGTGTCGTGCAAGACACGCAGTGTTGTGTCGTGTCGTGTCGTGCCACATAGTGTTGTGTTGTGTCGTGCAAGACACGCAATGTTAGGCGTGTCGCGCCACATAGCGTTGCATCTGTTCTCAGCCATATATATGTTTTAGTTTGGCAATTGTTTTAGGAATAAAACTAGATGGATGCATTTCACAACGAGGAGATATAGTTCGGGTGATGTACTGGAGAGAGAAAACAACAATACGTACACTGAAGCTTTTCGCCTTACTGTTCCAGACAACCTGTAAAGTACAACAGACGTTTGTTTTAGCAAGTGGAGCTTAGTTTAACGAAACTGACCCATCTTGTTTTTTTGCAGCTTAAGACTGTTTGTTTAGCTTCAGTTATAAATTGAATCCCGTTATTATTGAGTTTGTTCGTTTCAACTCTACCACTCACCTGGTCAATACATATATAATATAATATCACAGGCTAGGTGGGAAGATACTCTCATATAATCATTTATGAAGGCAGCATTTTTTGCAAGCAGCTGTTTTTAATTATTACAACAAAATATTTTTGTTTTAGTTTTATTTTATTTAATTTGATTTATCTTATGTTATTTTACCTCCTTTTCCCCTTGCTATATTTTGTTTTGTATTAGAAATATCAGTCTCAGTGAAACTGAGAATTCAGTTATGTCGTGTACTTTGTGGTTTTGCTTTTAAAATTTATCAATTATTTTCCACCAAAAATATAAACAATGATTTGTCCCTTATATAGAATTGGATTGATAAATAAAGACAACATTGTTGGAACTCACTTTTTCTTTTTCTTGTGGCTTCGTGTCTTTGTCAGTGCGTCATTTTTCGCATTCCTTTCATAAAAGATTAACATTAAGTTATTGATTTAGAATATGTAAGAAAAACTGGTTTAGTATCATTACGCACTTCACTGAAAACGTATTGTATTGTGTTGTGTTGTGATCGGCCAATCATTTCAACCAGAAGATTATGAGAGTGTTTCTTAAACCAGTTTTGATTGATCTTCAGGATTTGGACTTTGGGTACTACATGTAAAGAGAATGCTTCCGGACAGCTGAAGCTCATCTCAGTCTCGGATTTAAATAAATACCGTTGTTCCTTGGCTTAAGTATAAACGCGTAAAAAAAAGGCAGGATAATTATAACGGGACAGCGAATCAGCCAGCTACCGTTTTTAACATTTCAATCTAGTTTTTTCAGGTGAAAATAGTGAAAAATGATTTTTTTTTCATTAGAACAAGACATGAAACCAACCATATAACAACTGGGAACAGTTGACCCCAATATAACTAACGCTAAGTTTGAGAAGAAATAATACTCAAATGGTCTCGACTGAACGGCCTACCGCTGCTGAGGATGGCCAAAGGATCCTGTACTTGAAATTCTGGCTTGAAACAACATCTGAATGAATGGATCTCGACTTCCTAGCAATCAAACAACAAAACCCGGATTAGGTTTTGAGCTAATAACTCTCCCTGTTCACAATTAAATATTGATAAACAATTGATGGAGTAAATACCAAGGGTATCTCCTTCCTCTAAGAGAACAACTCGGGCTTCTTATTTGAATACAGACACCCACCCACCTTTCATACAATGCATGATACTGGAGCTTAAACTGAATCCGTTCTTGAATAAGAACTGAGACGTCTCGTAGGTAACCTGAAGATAAGGAAGAAGACGATCTCAATTGCATAGAAAAAGTTTTCATCTTGTAAAACTTGTATCGTATCCCAAAGACAAGGACAGTGGTCTCAATTGGTTATAGGAAGTATTCAGCTTGTAGTCCAACATAAATTATATAAACCATGACAATCTTCTCCTCTCAATATTTCATTTGATTAGCATCAAGGCATAGGATGTAAAATATTCAAATGCATGTAAATCAAACTAATGCAGCTATAATCAAGATCCTCCACTTGAATGGTTTCATTTGGGGTTTTCCTGCATTAATAGTTTTAAGGAGTAAAACAATCTTCGGAATGTTTTAATTTTTCAAAGAACATCTCTCATTTTAAAGGTTCGTCCGCAGTGTTACAAAACTTAACAAACTGATACCCCATAGGAATGTATTGACAATAACCTTTATTTAAATGGTCACATTTTCACCTTCTAATGGTTAAAAAGTACAAACTAGCACCACCCTAAGAATGTAATCACCAAGAGCTCTAACATAAATGATTGGATTTGGATTTTCCATTTCTTTTACAAAGTTTCAAGATAGAACCATTGTTACAATATTTTCGTCATAAGCTTTCTTTCGAATGGTGTAATAAATTAGTTTTTGCCTACTTTTTTCCATTCTTTGCACTGTACCACCACAAAAATAGGCTCATTGAGATATGTTTATATCAAACCGCTTAAACGTTTTCATAGAATGCTAGAACAAGACAACACAAACTCTTACCGCCCCTGCATAGTGTTGCACTGTGAAGGTTTTCTCTTGGCCTTTCTTGGGTGCACTGTAATCAGGACTTTTTTTATGATTCGAGCTGAACTTCTTCAGTAGGCCAATTTCATCTCCTTTGTAAGACCTGGTATCTTCGTCCAGCAAAGACAGCAGACCATTTCCTTTCTAAATTTGAAAAGATCAATTGACAAGGATAAAACTATTTCAACAAACGTTGACATCTGCAGCGGGTAACACCAAGCACGAAAGGAGTTACCGAACCATTGTCGTGTACATGAAGCGAAGGAAAGCAGCAAACACAAAACTAACTAAAGTAGTTTTGATAAACTCGGCCGACGCCAGTTTAGCAATATTAGCGAATTAGGGCTCCCATCATGCTTTGGGGTTTGGGTATTGCGTTTTCAGAAGTCAACCTTTACTGAAACAGCTGTATATAAGCAAGCGAACAAGTAAAAAGAGGAAACTACAGCATCAACAGCCGCAGCAATGTAGAAATAATCTATCTGGTGTTATACATGAACATAGATATATGCTCAATCTGCAGACAGCACTGTTTCATCCTTTGTGGAATCATCCGTGCAGCTCATCAGCTCATAGATCATCGCCTTGGACTACCTTGCTTATCGCAAAGATGCCAACAAATATAGACCGTATGCACAATACGCCTCACTGGCTATGCATGAAAAAACTTTGAGTCGATGCTGGTAAGGCGGAAATACAGCAAATGTATGAGAACCTGGAAACCGACCACGACTTGAAGTTACTATTTATGGCCACTGGGGCGTATTATGCAGACAGTCTACCAGACGATCGGCAGTTTCTCACGTGACCTCACTAAGCCAATCAGTGCGCGCCGCCTCGATTTCGCATATGGCACCATCCCAGAAAGCAATTCAGGCAAAACAACACACGAGCCTTGATTCTGGAATTTGGACGCCATTTTGGAAAAGCAACCGCGCGCGCAAGGCGTTGTGAGATGGTGCCATATGCCAGAATCAGTTAGACGTGCCTTGCGCGCCTAGTCCGTTCACCTGGTATGGAGGCAACTGAATTGCTCCACTTCAAGACACAGGTAGTGTTTGAAGTTGTTATTACTTTGATGTCGCTGCTTCTTTTAAAAAGGCTCAGATAATATATAATACCTTTTTATGTTTCAGTTTCATCAAGTACATGTCAAATGAAATGAATTCAAGATGGTTTCTGCACGTTAATGGCGTGACACCTTCGAACACTAAAATTATTCGGTTTCCTTCAAGGTATAAATTAACTCCACCTTGAAGCTTAAGGATAAAGTCAAGATTGCTATAGCTATGGAACATCTGTACGCTCAATGTCGTTACACTTTCATCAAGTCAAAGGAAAAATA
>JAOBYE010352983.1:283-14857 GCA_025403585.1 Parazoanthus swiftii | reverse complement strand
CCCCCTTCCCCTTCTTAATTGTTATAGAAATTTAAAATAAATGTCCACGCCGGTTCGAATAAACGTCACTTTCTGAATAAAGGATGTTAATATTCATACCAGTTTATTAGTATTTCATTGAAAATCCAGCCAGAAACAAAAACGCTAAAGAGTAATAAATAATAATAATAATAATAATAATTGACAATTTATTGGCACTTTGTAAGACTTTAATTTGCATTTTACAAAAGTGGTGATCCAACAAACCTATCAAACAAGAACAATTGTTATACTCCATCCCCCCCCCTACCAACACCCCTTCCCCTAATTTCAACAGCGGTTAAACACTTACCGTAAAGTGACTGGATGCCGTCGATATCGTCCTGGTGAAGGGTCATATCGGGGTTGTAACCGCCGTATGTGGGATACATGATGGAGCCCTGCACGTTGGAGTGCCCCAGGCCTAAGGCGTGACCAAACTCATGCACGGCCACCTGGAGCAGGTTCACCCCACTTGATGTCCTCTCGGTGAATTCCTCGTCCTCGTCAAAGTGGGCACGGCCGGTCTCGGGGTAAAACGCATGCGCTAATACTCCGCCTGGTCCGTCAAAGGGATACCAGCAGTTTTGTTCACCCGATGTACCGCCGTGGCTATGGCGACCAAAACTAGGATGAAAAATATAACTGTCTTTACAAAAATAAGTGCAGCAACAAAGAATAATTAACTCTCCCGCCTCTACGGATTAAGCGAGTTAGATGTGGGGTATATGATCGAACATTTTACGTGGAAGCTCGTTCCCAGGGTGGGGCGATTTGAGTATTCAGGGTACAAAACGTGTCACAAAACTGATACTTTCATTAGCCAATCAATTTCGTTTTTGTTTCAACAGTAGACTGTCCAATTTTCATTCGTGCAAATTCAGAATTGTGTTTTTAATTAATACTTGTCTGTTCAATGCAGCTCGTAATCCGGAATCAGCATCAGAGGGGGTCGGTTTTTATGTTGAGATTTTTCCTGTTGTTTTAAGAGAGCATACTATTTGAATTTTTCACTCTACCATTGTCTACTATATCTACGGTTTTTTATTCGCAAAAGGGAATTATACAAACTACCAATGAGAGACCATCTTTGAAGCACATGATGTCGAGTTTGGAAACAAAGATGGCGGTAATGTAAGTTTACAGCCGCTATTTTGACTCTCAAGTGATCGAAGTCGCTGGTTGTCGCCTTGGTAACAAAGAAACGAAATTACATGGTTTCATGCAACTTTGATTGCATGCGTCGAAAACTGCATTATGTTGCAAAAGTTTGCGGCGAGCTTTATAAGAAATTGACAGCACAGATGTTGGCGTGAAAATTGATTTCTGCGGATGGAGGAAAACTAAAAAGCCTCAGACCAAAATTAAGATCAACAAATCTCAGCTCAACGTACGAACTAATAATTGAACGAAGCCGCAGTGCATTTTGGGAGACGCAAGTTGGGAGTTGCTGTCGAGCACTGTATGTAAAATGTCAAGAATAAGTCTTCCCCTCAATGAATGAAGTGAGTGTCTTTACTTTACTATCACCTACCAGCGGCAAGATGTTTACACGTGTTTTTTTTTCTTACATGGAATGATCGAGTGAGCAACTCCGCTGACCTTATATTAATATCCGCCTGCTCGGGGGCTGACACCTGGGAGAAGCTAAGGCCCGATACGTCGGCCCAGTACTGGAGAGACTTCGTGAAGACACGATCCTGCACAGCCTCTTCAAGATCTTGGCCATACTGCGGTCAAAGACAACGCTTTTGTCAGGGAATATATCGGATAACTTAATGCTTTTCATGACTGTTTTTCCAAAACTAAGATTTTTTTGCTGAAAACGGAGTGTGCGTACAACCGGTCTAAATATAACTTACTTAATCAAATCAAGTCAAGTCTACTTTATTTACCAGGGTAGCCCAATCAACTGCAAGGCTGGTATCCTGAGGGGCCCTGGGTTACCATGATTTTCAAACTTACAACATATTGTTAGGTAAAAATTCTAACTAAGCCTGTTTACAATATTCATTAGAAATAATAAAATTACTTAGCTAAAAGATTATGTAGGCTAATTTAGAAATACTTTAAGGAAGATATCCTAAAAGTGGATTCTATACATTACTTTCCGTGTTGAGCTTCTTAGAATCCATGAAAAATCACTAAAAGTGAATTCTATACATAATATTCTTCCTTTTGTCCTTACCTCAATATAAAACTTCAAGTTTTTCTTGCTCCATTTTGAGCCAGTTGCGTACCTGCGAACTCTTCCCGACTCGTCAACATCCGCCACTCCACATCGCGGTTTTCTCATCTCGTTCAAAGTTGCGGGGTCTAACTCCCCTGAGACTGGCAAATGAAAAAACTCCTGGAAATGCTCAATGGCGGTCTTAACATCGTGATTTCCGCTTCTCGAGGTAGAAATGTAGTGATAGTTCGCGAGGTAGCTCTGAAAAAGTAGTTGTCTCAAAAATGTCTACCATGCAGTTTGATTACGCTATTCTTCAACCAAGTCCCTTCATCTAGATCCTGGTTAAACGTCACTTGGCTGGCACATTTTGTGGCTGACTTTGGGGAAAACTCAGAGCACTTTTAGTTTAAGTAAACAATAGGCTACACATAGACCAACTCGGGCCTTACCGTTTGCTTGGCAGTTGATAGACTGAAGCAGAATATATTTCGAACTCATTGGAGGAATGCAAAAAATTTTGTACATATGCTATTAAGTTTTTGATTACTGATAATATGACATTGTTCTTTTTTGAAATGATAAGAGAGAAAAAACAGGAACGTTTTTGTTTGCTTCAAGGAGAAAAAAAAATTGAAAAAAATCGAGACGCGCCCACTTGGAATCGAATCAGGGCTTCGTTGAGCCCAGGACCGAGTGAAAGCACTGCTTGGGCACAAGTACCTCTCTTTATGCACTTTTCAGAAGCACAAAACTGATATTGAAATGATAAAAAATGATTCCAGGCACTAAATGAGCACAACAATTGACAAATGTGAACATTCTTAAGTGTCCCCTGGCACATTTTATTTTTCATTTTGATTATTTTGCCACAGATACTGTGTAATTTTCTGTCGGAGTTAAGAAACAAGGCTTTTGTCCCAGTTCAGATCAAGAACTAAGTAGAATTAAGAATTTCCTGATCACCATGAACTTAAACGTCTCATTGTTTATAAAACAACTTGAAAAAGATTTATATTATACTGAATATCAAGCGTTCCTGGTTAGAAACATGCAAGTATCTCCAGAGGTTAAATAGTTTTTTCCATAGTTACTACATATAGCTAGTTGAACAAACACTATGTATCGCAGTTTAAAATTGCACTCCACGTACTCCAGAATTTTTATTAAAACCACAGTTTGTTGATTCGCGAAGCTGCTTCGTAGCTGAAAATAAAACTGAAACTACTCGAACGTCCTTGGTCAAAACGGTCGAGGTCAAAATCATGCAATCATCTGTAGAGCTCGAGACTAAAGGATTTTTACCATAGTTATTACATATAAATAAAAACAATAAAAATTGTATATCACCTACTCCAGTGTTATTTATCACAGTTTATAGATTTTCGAAGCTGTTTGGTAGTTTTGTAAGAATAAAGTTCTTTTCTACTTAGTTTGACCTCATGCAGTTTTTCCCGTTGTTGCTTTTGCCCAAGGGGAGTGGACCTTATTCTAATTCGAGCTTTATCTTAAATCAGAACCGCCAATAACATACCAGAGCAAATGACTCATCTTCCCCGCAGATTACCAATTGCAACTGCAGCGCAGCTAATAGAGCCAACAGCAATATCATTATCAGATGCAAGAACAGCTGCAAATGACTTGTGCTCGTAAGATGGGTAACTTGGGCGTCCTGCTCGCTTTTAAACCTGTCTTGTGTTTGAAATAGATTATTTTCTACAAACACAGGCAGAACAGCAAATAAACAGTGCATTTTCTTTCAAGTTCAGTGACCTATTTGTTTGTTATCCATCAAAGTATATGGACAGCTGTGTGAATTTGTTAAACGTTAAACTAACATTCGCACAAACATTGCACAAATATTATGACATTTGGGGGCGAGAAGAACGTATTGAAAAAATATTTGTAAATAGTTTGGAATGCCAAGTATTTTGAATAAAGAACGTTACTTGCAAGTAAACTGCTGTTTTCTCTCATTCTTCTGTTCATGTAGGCTTATTGCATTGTAATAAGATGTTAAATTTTTTCTTCAGCAGTAGAAAATCTGGCTGTTCAAACACAAACGTTTGTCATTGCTGAGTCAATAAACGAGCTTTCTCGTATTTTGATTTTGCTACTCGATACACTTTCTTGTAGTTAGAACAGAGTGTTTCTTAATTTTTAGAAACCAAGACTAGGTTCTTCATAAACTGTTTTCTATTTCTATAAATTATAAAACGATTTTAAAAATAGCAAAAATAAATAATTTTTGTCAATTTTTAAACTTTCTCAAGGGTGGATTAATGGGCGGGCAAGAAGCTTCCCTCTCCCCCTCCCATCCTTTCGCTAGCAATTTTGAGAACAAATTATAATAACAACACTGAAACGAACGTCTTTTGGAGAACAGATGCCTCTTACCCCACACCTCCCAGAATTGCGGGTTTTCCCCCCTCCAGAACTGCGCGTTCGGGCCCTCCCCTCCCTCCGAAATTTCTTGCTCCGTTCCCGTTCGTTCTCAATTTGACTTGGTTTTGCGAGATATCAAAACATGAAAATGAAGACAGAACATCTACAGAACACGTTTTAACTAATAACTGTATTCAACTTTGTTTCCTCAAGTTTTTGTTTATCAAAATCTCAAAACCAATGTATAATTTTTCATCTTCCTGTAATTTTCTCTCATCTCGTATTTCGCTTGCGAAGCTCGCCACTGTTAATTGACCTTTCCTTCACTAATTTTTCACTTTGTGTAAGCTCAGAAACTTCTAGTTCTTACTATTACTTTTGATTAGCCGCCTCCGCAGGCAACTCTGAGGTAAAATATATTGAGTGATGGCAAATGGGGCCAGTTGGATCATGATTTTGAAGTAAAAATAGAAATATGAATGTTCTGATTGGTTTCACTGAAAAGTTAAATATTGAAATCTTGAATATTAAGTTAGTTGATTGACATCTTCTTCTTACATTCTTGACCTTAAGATCGTTATCTTGTTCTCAAAATTTGGACAAACGTGGGCTTCAATGTTCTTTCAAAGGTTATCATAGTCATATTAAAGGACCCGAAGCGCGTGCAACAACATACTTAAGATAATAAAATATGAATAAATTCCTTCAAAACCAAAAACTTCTGAAACATCCGATTTCCTCCGAATTATCCAAGAAAGATTAAAATATTTTTGACTCTTTCGCAAACTACGGTACTTAGCCCCTATGATTCAAAATTTTGATTCTTTAAATTGAAGCCGAGATATCGGCATAGTATGACCTAATTGGTTCGAATCCGGACCGGGATTTCCATAAAAGGCGAAGCTCACTCTTAAGAACGTTAATAAGAATTCTGCGGTGGCGTTCTATTGTTGCATCAAAATTTTCCCTCAGGAGTCGATCCGCTTCTTAAGCGTTACTATACAGCATTTTAACTCGGTAAAGATTCGTCGACAGATGAGACGCAGCTGTGTACATTTCGCCGTGATTAATTCACAGAATATTAAAGATTCTCAGCGGTCGAATGTGTAAATAGCTGTGTCTACTGGTCCTCAGTAAAATTGTAAAAAGTCAGTCTTATTACTACTATCTTTTTCTGACTAATATTACGGGAATCCGAAAGCATGCAACGATCCTTTAAGTGCATTGGTGCATGCCATATAGTATATGTGTTATATTCTTAATTTACTTATATTTTGATCATTTTTAGAATGTAGATTACATCATCATCGCAGTCCTAGCTTATGACATCAAATCAGCATCAACATGACCATCAGTAAAACAACACAGATTTTCCTGCCCAGCACCCCCCCCCCGATCCCGCCACGCCCCGTCTAGTGACGTGGTCAACGAGGTCCAAACTTCGTACCAAAACTCAGATTTCGCACTCCTTTCAACTGGCACCGCATCCGAAATATTTGATCATGAATCTTTTTGTGCTCTTAACTTTCCTTATAGATTTTACATTTTAAATTTGGATCTATTTACCATATGCAAGTATATATTTAGCAGTAACTCAGTATCTGTCAGTAATGAAATGGATGAAACCGAATATTCACTAAAAACTCTAGAAGCAGAAAAAAAATATACACGGTTATATACGTTCTTTTATTATATCGCGTGCTGTGAGCTAGCACCAATTGCATCTCTTGGTCACCTGTCAAAACGTAAAATGATTTCGTTCCTTTCCCGGCCTCACTGGCTTCAAACAATCAACAAAGCCACATTAATTAACATCTTATTAGCCTCGTTTGCTCGGTCGAAACAGCAAGTTATGGATCCTCGTTTTTTTAAATTCCTTCCTTGTTTTCATGGCCCGCGCCCTTCGCGGTTGGGCCATAAAAGGAAGGAAAAAAACTCGGTCCACAACTTGCCGTACGGACCGAGCAAACGAGGCTAATAAGATTTATGTACGGTTGTGACGAACCTCTATGAATTTCATTGTTTTGGTATTAGATCCCAAACAACCAAATAGAAAAAAAAAACAGTGTTCTAACTGCATCAGCTCTAAGGGGATTAAGATCTAGTTTTAGATTTTATTTTGTTAACAAATCATCCAAGTTTTTCATCTGTTTTAGTCTCTGATTTAACTGGCTTTCAGTCCGATGCTTGTAACTGTATTGCGCTTGTAGCTGAAAGCTGTGTCTTTCTTTTCAGCGAAGTTCGGAGATCTTTCCAGATTTTGTACAGCATTTAAAATAACTCGCAAATCTTTTAGTAAACTGAAATACAGGGCCGTAACAAGGAGAGGGGCCTCTCCCTTACCCGCTAGAATTTTGACGGCCAAAACAGACATTCAAGTGAACCGCGACAATTGAGTTATGATTGCTTTTAATAGACCACTTGCATAATATACCCAGTGACACGTCGAAAAAACGCCAACCAAGCTCACAATGTGCAAAAAAAAAACAAGAAAAGCATACAAAAGTTAAGGGTTTTATCGCACCAGATTTGCTTGTCTTGCTTTGCTTCGTCCCTTGTGAAAGGTCAGTAGTATAATTTTTTGATAAAAAAAAGTTACACACTTCAGATACTTTTGCTTTAAAAATTGGATTTTTCAAGACGCCATCTTGGAAATTTGCCCAGTTTTTTTCTCTTACTAACTCACGCGCATGCGCTGACATTATTCCAGTGACCAAAAACAAACCTTCAGGTCGAGGTCAAGTTCCAAGTTACCATACAATTGCTGTCTTTCCACCTTTCTGGCCTCGACATACTGAAAGTCTATAACATCACATGACATCTATGCTCTGAATGTGTGACCCGGTATATATATCAGTAACTTACAAATTTCAAAACAAGCATATGACACAATAAGCACATCATATCGTAATTAGTTAACTGTATTGCGTTTCGTACGTGTGGAAGACCTGTTAAAAGTATAATGCTTCTCTATAAGCTACTTTCACAATCATGCCGCAGAGCAACTTTAGCGCTTCAGTTGGCGGGCCACACAAATTGGAAACATGGCATATGGTGTCAAGAAAGAATCAAGATAGATTGCTTTCAAAAGAAGATAAATGACAAAACCTTAAACATGTCACAGAATGATGTAATCAGGGGTTGTGACCACCAGCAAAACCGTTACTTTGCTCTGCGCATGATTGAGAAAAAGGCTTATTCCTCACTTTGAAAGGCAAAGAGAGAGTCAGCCGTGCGTAGATTAAATAGTAGATCGTCCCCAGTGACTACACCTCTAAAACTATATGATCGTTTCGTACATGTAGTTGGCACGTGGTTGGCGAATACATAGCTTATTTTTCTTAGTCCTTCAAAAACATTTTGAAAGGGATTGGGCGAATATTTCTTGCAGGTACCCAGGGGGTAGCCCACATAATGCCCACGCACCCCCTCTCCCCCCCCCAACGGGCCCAAAATGGTCCGCACCTGCAGGTTTAATAAAAACAATGAAGAAGCCCGAATAGGTATATCCGCACTTAGTGCGTTTGTCCCATATACAATTATTGCTTGTATGAGTCCCAGTTTACGACATTTATGAAGCTTATTGGCTTTTTTAATTGACATGGAGTATGGAAATGTTAGTATCTAGCCGCCCTTGGTTTGCACCCCACCCTGCCTTCGGGCCAGGACACCACTAATATCTGACTCGTTCCTAGTCTCTTCCTGTTTGTATTTTTATGGCAAATTTGAAGAGGTAGGATTGGGACGATTCTTCTTCTCGTCCCAATCCTCCCTCTTCAAATTTACCATAAAAATACAAACAGGAAGAGACTGGGAACGAGTCAGCACTAATATTAGGTAAGTGATTTAAACAAGTGCCACGGTAAAGTAGATGTAAAGAACACATGGAGTGCTGAACTACTGAATAAGTCATGTACTGATAATACTGAGGTCAGCTGGTCTATCGTGCACATATGTAACCACTGCTTGAGTCAACATAAACTCAATCTTCTCTTCCCGTCCCACCCACTACCCCACCATGAAATAAGGTTGGGATTAGTGAGGGGTAGAGCAGAATTTAGACAAAATCATGCAGAGGGGGTGGGGCACAGGGTGGGGTATTGGTGGGATTTGAACAGAACTGATGGTGTCAGCGGTTGCTCATCTCGAAACTTATTGCAAGTCTGCAGCCATTCATTTACCGATACATGTACATGAATTGGTAATTTGGCGTTTGTCATCTTAGAAAGCACTGAACAAGAAACAATACGCACACACACACACAATGATAATTAGCTTTAGTCAAGATATCTTGTAAATAGGTCGTAGCAGAATCAGTCTGTGTTGTTTTTCGATCAAGTGATGCTCGCACAAAACGTTTTGCACGGTGCATAGTTTCTGTCTAAAAATAGACTTGTTAATATCTTGAATTTTGTTGTGATGCATTTGTTTAAATAGAAATAGAAGACATTTCATACGCTGTTACAAAAGTTATCAAAATCCCCTCTTCTACACAAAGTAGTACTTCATAACGCCCCTTTGTTGTGACTACTTTGCCCATCCAAAACCTGTTTATTTCTACAAATACAGGAAGATTCGTGTTCTACAAAAAATGATGTTAAGATAGGTAGATATCCATGCTACCAAATTTAATGATTTATTTCTTTCCAAACGCTCAGATTAAAAATCCATTACAGTCAAAGTAGTTGTAACACAATGATCTTTCCAAATATCGAAATAACGGGTCCAAAATTTAAGTGCAAGTTGGAGGTTTTTCATTTTCTTCAAGAGGTAGTAAGTAGTGGACGGTTGAAGTTTATTTCAAATTTGAAGTTGCCGTTTTGAAGTTTACAACGAAACTCTTCTTATTTACAGTCTTTATATGGCTGTCACGTATTTTCCGTTGACTGTAAAAGCTGTTATCTTTTGAGCCACTTTAGACAGTGACCTGAAAGAATACTCCGCTTAACTTCAAGATTCTTCCGGCGACATCTCATCTTGATGTTCAAGCAGTCCATATACCTTAACGAACGTTTTCATGGCGCTTATCTGGATTTTTCAATAAGAGAAAGAAAACGCTTGCCCTGCTTTTATCTGTCGTCGTTGCTGTTGTTAAAAACACGCAAGAATATTGATAAACACACAAAATGCGCAGTGCGAAGTGAAATTCTACGCAGCTTCTCGAGTGTTTTTCATTTTCTTAAGTGTTTTTGGTGTTAACACTGAGATAGAGATCACAGACGAGGGCTCTCTGTTTTACTTTTCATGCATCAACAGTCATTAGATCGGATATCGATCAGGTCAGGTTAGCGTTCTTAATTACCTCGGTCGCCCCTCTGCTAACGTTGCCGGCAATCATGGAGGGAACGCGATGAAATTGTTCCATTAAACAACTTTTTTTGCTTACTCATTAAAAAAGTACATGTTTCGGAAACGTGTCCATTTGGTAATTCCATCTTTCTTGATAATAATAATAATAAAGATAAGAAGAAGAAGAAGAAGAAAAAGAAAAAGAAGAAGAAGAAGAAGAAGAAGAAAAGAAGAAGAAGAAGAAGAAAAAGAAGAAGAAGAAGAAGAAGATTAGTTATGAGAAAAAGAATAAAAGTTAATAATAATATAGTAATGAAAAAACTAATGATAAATAAAAACTTACATAGCGCTTTGAAATGTTAAAATATTCACATACCGTCCTACGGTCTACAATAAATATTTGAAACAAAGAAACAATAAAATATATTTATACACTGGTATAAAACTTTGATGAAAAGTCTAATTTCAAATCTAGCTCTACATTAAAAATAAACATAAAATCAGCAGCATTCAGATGTTGCCTAACACAGGCAAACTTACTGCTTTAATTTATTTAATTGCCAAAAGGAAGAGAAATCCACAGTGATGGGGCAGCCGCGTGCGCAAAAACTCGATCATATTTGGTCGGCATCACAAATAAATGTTCTAGGTTCTTTTAACAAAAGAACCGATTTGCCGCAGTGGTGTTAACTCGGAAATCAAAACTAATTAAATTTGTGGGTCAACGTGAGCTCCGACTCTTAATGAGCACAGCTGTTTAATGGAACTGTTGACTCGAAGGCTCAACTCGCGCTTGTTCGCGAACCAACCGCTCTTGCGCTCGTGATCTAGATAGAAAGGTTTGATTTGGCATACGACCTGTCATCGGCGTAGGAAAAAAAATACCACTTACAAAAAACAGCATCTATTTTCGTGCTCATCACAAAATTACATAAAACAACTCTGACATTTCAAATAGTGTTGTTATTGTTTATATGCATCCAGAACTATATCTTATCTGCAACGAAGTGTAGTAAATCTTTTTCCTAATTAAAGTCGGTAAAATTATCTCAGTATAAAAAGGGTGCTACACGTTTGTAAAGGTAACTCTGGCGATAACAAACGAATAAAACACCAAATTGTACATGAATTATGCAAAATTAATAAAAAGCGACAAATTTTTCTCTGAATGGATATCGTGTCTGCGCAACCTGATTTGACAGTGCGGACACTTGGCAAGTTTTTGTCGACTCTAAGTAATGGCCCGTAATGGTTTTCAAGCAAGTTTAGTTGTTCAGCTGTTTTGCGGTACCCAACGTTAAATGGCTGTTCCAAAGACCCCGACTTTTTGCAATGTGAATATTTCAATTTTCATTAAAACTCCAGTTTTTGGCTTTTAAAAGAGCATAGCTTAGACATTTAAAACAGGGTCTTGCATCTAATTTTTTTCTATCTTCCCCGAGTTAATGACCGTATTTTACATAAAGATATCCGACCGAGTTTCAAATGATGTATGTTTAAAATATGAAGTGTCAGAACGGTTTCCTTTGATGAGAAAAACAAAGATAAATGCTCATTTCCACCAAATTAAGTCATATCTAAAACACAATAAGATAAAGCTGTTTACATCCATCAGCTCCAAAACCACTTAAACTTTCAGATTTATCCTATTTGGCGCCAATAAGTTTGCATTAAGAAACAAAAAAAACACCTTTTGTGTTCTCACGGACGATAACTAACAATTCTTCAACGCTTGAAGCTGCACTTCTAGTGGTTCGATTATCTCATTCCATTCATCGCTTTTGGTGTTAGATATATTAGCTGTGTGCTGAATGTGATTTGTGACCAGAATTCCTCTTAGCGATCTGCTCAACTTCATCTCATCAGAAAGAAAGCGTCATTTGACACAACAAGCAGATATTTTCAGGTGCGGCTTAAAAAGGCAAAGTGTCTTTGCAAGTCTTAACACCGTCCGGGTTAAAGTCAACCTCTAAAAAACCGTAAGAAAGACTCCAGTCTCATTTACCACTTACAACTTAAATGGAGCGAGCGGAAATTGCACGGACGGTACTGTAAACTCGTTTGCAGAACGACTTTTCCACTTGAGGGCCGTTTCCGCCGTGTTTTTCAAAGTCGTTTCGGCACGTCTGCTTTTTGATTTGTCGCTTTGCTCCGAGCATTGATGAAATTTTACTGTCGATTCCTTTGAAATAACTCAGTTCTATTTTGGGTTGCAAGCTGACCCGAGGAATGCAAGTCTGAATAAGTGTCCAAAAGCCGCAGCAAACCTTCCCGATTGCTCGCTTGTTTGCTCAAGTGAGGCTGTTGATTGTAATTGCATACTGCTGGTGAAAATCTCAAAATCCCGTCTCGGTTGCGTGCTATCCAAGTCAGTACTGACATCATCTCGCCTTCGCGACAGGCGTTAGTTTTATTAAGGGCTGTGTCAAATGTCTGACGCCTTTTAACGTGTGCAAAGCAAAGCCCGACGATAAAGCACAGACATGACTCTAAATATAACGAACACTACCTTGCCTCGCACAGTCCAACAAGACGATGATGCCGACATGGGCAGGGAAGCTCCTTGGTACTGGGCGTTAGCTGCACTGGCCGCAGCACTTACTGTTCTGGGTAACAGTCTTGTCATCTACTTAATCAGCGTTAGACGACGTCTCCAGCTCTCCACAAACTGGTTCATACTCTCGTTGGCAGTGGCCGATCTGAGCGTCGGCGCCATTATCATTCCCTCTTACATGTTGTGCACGTTCGCATTTCGCTGCCGTTTTGCCCTGCTGAAAGTGTTCTACAACCTGATATTGTACGTCGTGGTGTGCAATATGTGTGTTATGACCTGGGATAGGTTTGTTGCCGTAACAAAGCCTTTAAAGTACCGCTCTTGGATGACAGTCCGACGCGTCGTGACCCTTATAAGTGTAGCCTGGCTCTTTCCTGTCGTTGTCTCGCTGTTCCCCTTGGCCTGGATGAATTCAGCTTGCACAAAAACACAAATGCAGACCTATTGGACTGTGTTCTATTCCGTAAACATTGTGCTCTTTGAACTGGTACCGTGCACGGCCATGATACTAATTTACTGTCGTGTTTTCGCCATTGCTCGCAAACATCACAGACAAATAAGTCTTCAACTATTCATTTCTCAGTCCGGCCGTCGAAGCAACAAAGAGATAACAAGGCGGAAGCTGGAAAAGTCAGGTGTGAAAGCAGTTGGATTTGTTGTGCTTTTTTTTATTCTTTGTTACAGTATCTCAGCATACCGATCAATATGTACCAACTGGAAGCTGTGCGCAGTATCATCGCTTACAGTTCAAATTTCGAGATTATTTTTGTTCTGGAATTCAGCCCTAAATTTTTTTGTTTATGCATTACTTAAAAAGGATATCAGACGAGAACTGCTCCAATGTCTTCCGTGGACAACAGACGAACGTGCAGTTATGGCACTGGAGTCAACACATACTTAAAAAAAACAGGTTGCGAATCAATCAGTTCCGTTTATTTTGTATTGTTTCCTGGGTCATGAGGTTAATCCCGCGATAATTGGCTACGGATACGGCTCTTGAGCTCTCGGTTTTCCAAAGACTTCGTTTCATTTCGCGATTACGAGGAGAGATAAAACGTTTGCGCAGATTTATTGAATTTAACAAGTATAACTGAACGGGAACGTGGTATTTGAGCTCGTGATAAGTATCAAAAACCGTGTAAAAGTTTACTTGAAGAAACTAAATCCGAATCGAAAATACTATAATTAATATTGCCAATTTATTTAACACATTGTACAAAATGGAGGGCAGAGAACTTATCCAGATAAAACCATAAGGACTTTACTTCTATACCGACAACCCCCGGGTAAATTACAATTTAAAAATTCAGTAAGTGAAACTTTGAAGATTATAGAAACAAAACGGTAAGAGATAAGATAAAGTTCAAAGTTAGTGATTTTATAACACCCCCACCCCCCCCCCCCCCCCGAGCCTAAACACAGAACATGTTTTTGTCTTTGGGCCATACCCCACTTTGGCCTTGTGTATCTGGGCAAAGGCAAGATCAGTATGATACTTATTGCCGGCAGAGTACTTTGCAACTGTTTTACAATTCCTTGAAACTGACTACCATTTTAAAAACGCAAATTTTGCCCATGTATATATAAGCTCTCCGGAATATAAGCCCCGTTCAGAGAATATAGCAAAGATGTTCTTCGACCAAAAATAAGTCCGGAGAATTGTTTTCCGCATTTTACGGTATGGGAATTCACTCGACCTCTCAAAATGATACGATGTTGTTATGAATGATGAAGTAAAGTTGGCTTACCACTTGTTTTATCGTGTACTTGTGTGTTCTGTGTTGTTTCGGGTTATTTGGAGCAACTTTGAATCGAGCTTAACAGACGCTTAATCGCTCAAAATGTTTACATTTTATAACCGTCACACGGGAAATTCTTTACCCTCAAAAAGAGAAGCTGACCTGACTCAACTTGGAACCATGCAGTCACCGGTCGGTGAACAATAATCGTGGTCTTTCGTATTTCTTACTAGCAGTTTCCCAAAGTTAATGAACTGCTTCCAAAAAGGCAAAAACCATCGGTTCTCTGTCTCTGTCGTGCTAAACAGTCACTTCCCATCACAGTCACACTAGTGTCACTCTCCATTACTGTCACACTAGTGTCACTCTCCATCACTGTCACACTAGTGCCACTCTCCATCACTGTCACACTAGTGTCA
>JAOBYE010352872.1:0-14857 GCA_025403585.1 Parazoanthus swiftii | reverse complement strand
GTACCCGTAGAAAGGGAATGTACATGTATGAAATGAATATATGAAAATCATATATTTGTACTGCGGATATACATTTTAAGCAAATGAATAAAGTGTGAGTAGAATAATTATTTTATTGAATACCAAGTTAAAGCATAGTTGTTTCATTTCTTTTGAGTTTCGTTTAAACCAAACAGAATTTAGTGTAAGTTAACCGAAACTTAGAGTAAAGGCCAGTTTGAATTAACCCCACAGTTTCCAACAATTTTCCCGACTTGCTTTTTGTTACCGCTGTCCTGTTAAAATAGAGATTCTGTTCTAATTTAACTGTATTTACATCTTTTGCGAGTATTCTGTGCATGGACCGAGTAGAGCTTCCTTATTCAAATAGGTTGTGACTGTGAGAATACTAGTACCGTCACCTGAGTTCAGTGCGTGTGGCAATCCTTTAAATTTTACCTTCAAATCACGCAACAAAAAGAATCCAGTTTTAGTGAAAATGTCTCATGGTAGTGAATTACCTTTTTCAGAGATATCTGACAGAAACTAAAGTTTATAGGGACAATGAATTTAAAAAATTGTAGCTCTTGAACCTAAACCAACAATTATTTTTTTAATGGTCCACGTGATCAGATGACTGAAAATCTACATGGAAATTATTTTAAGGAATTGTTGTGAACAGCAATTTTCACTGCCGTATTACTCTTTAATTTAAATAATCGGAGAAAAGGAACAGTCTAGAACTGATTAATCTGAAGACTGATATGATCCGATATATGGAATTATCATTTTACCGTCAAGCAACCTCTTCACACGACAGTCATCTAATAATGTAACAGTAGATACCACAAATATGTAAATACTAGTGTATAAATCGTTTGAGCATTTTAAAATAAGATCTTAGTTTTAACAAACATATTATAAATCATTCGAGAGATGAAACGCTTTTTTGTTCTTAAAAGCATCCGTAACAAGCAAAGACACCTGAAACATTGCCGGTTTTACAGTAGTATCGGGCCGTCCCAGAGAAAAACAACTCTAAAACAGATTTACCTCTTTTGTCATTACACACGCCATAGCAACCAAAATGACAGCACTGAGCCGTCCTATTCCTCAGTGATAGGCAAAGAGAAAGGAAGATAAGATAAAAGAAAAAAAGTGAAGAAAAAAAGTGAAGAAAAAATAAGAGAAGTGAAGAGAAAAGGAAAGAAGTGAAGCGAAAAGAAAGAAAAGAAAAGAAGAGAAAAAGAAGGGAAAAGAAGAGAAAAATAGAGAAAAGAGAAAGAGGGGAAAAGAGGAAAAATAAGACAAATAAAAAAAAGGAAAGGAAAGAAAAGAAAAGAAAAGAAGAGAAAGGAAGAGAAAGGAAAATAAAGGAAAATTAAAAAGAAAGAAAAAAGAAAGGAAAAGAAGAGCAAAGAAAATAAAAGAAGAGAAGAGAAGAGAAGAGAAGAGAAGAGAAGAGAAGAGAAGAGAAGAGAAGAGAAGAGGAGAGGAGAGGAGAGGAGAGGAGAGGAGAGGAGAGGAAAGGAGAGAGGAGAAGAGAAAACAAAACAAAGTAAAGAAAAGAAAAGAAATGAAAAGAAGGGTTGCTTATATTTACTTGTTTTCGTGACCGCACGTACTATGTGCAACGATAAAAAACAGATTTACCTCTTTTGTCATTACACACGCCGTAGCAACCAAAATGACAGCACTAAACCGTCCTATTCCTCAGTGATAGGCAAAGAGAAAAGAAGATAAGATAAAAGAAAAAAGTGAAGAAAAAAAGTGAAGAAAAAATAAGAGAAGTGAAGAGAAAAGGAAAGAAGTGAAGCGAAAAGAAAGAAAAGAAAAGAAGAGAAAAAGAAGGGAAAAGAAGAGAAAAATAGAGAAAAGAGAAAGAGGGGAAAAGAGGAAAAATGAGACAAATAAAAAAAGGAAAGGAAAGAAAAGAAAAGAAGAGAAGAGAAGAGAAAGGAAGAGAAAGAAAAAGAAAGGAAAATTAAAAAGAAAGAAAAAAACAGAAAGGAAAAGAAGAGCAAAGAAAATAAAAGATGAGAAGAGAAGAGAAGAGAAGAGAAGAGAAGAGAAGAGAAGAGAAGAGAAGAGAAGAGAAGAGAAGAGAAGAGAAGAGAAAACAAAACAAAACAAAAGTAAAGAAAAGAAAATAAATGAAAAGAAGGGTTGCTTATATTTACTTGTTTTCGTGACCGCACGTACTATGTGCAACGATATAGAAATCGGACCTGTTAAGTGACAATGTGACAATGATTACCGCATCTGAAATATTTGTACCACCCTTCTTTGGACTGTAATTAATTGTTGTACTAACTTGGTATTAGCGCCAAACTCCGGATTGCTGTGGTTATTTTAACACATGTTCATGTTGTGAGTGAAGGAAGCATATATATGTTAGCAATGTGACTGGTGGAATTGTTACCCCAGGTATTTCGCAGTCGCAGCGTTGAAATCTCGCAAATGCAAGTACACGATGGAATAGACAAACATTTCTCACGTGCTGCTTTGTCACAAAACAGTTTGAACGAATTAAAGGAGGAAATTTGAATTTGACTCAACAGCAAAGACGTCTCTTTCGTTGTTACGTTTAGATATATATGTTAAATTTTACTGGCTTTAATCAGTACATTAATCACAATGCATTGACCAGAACAAAAAGGTATATGGTCGACCATGGTACACTTCTAATTTCACAAAGCCTGTTGAATGGTAAAATTATTAATACTCACGTATATAAAATAACATAAAGTAGGTCATCAAGGGTCAGTTACAAAAATCAATAGCTACTTGGTCGTTTGTGCTAGCTACGTTGGAAGTTTCTCGTTTTATACCTTCATTTACTCAACAAATCGCCATATCAAGTCACAAAATACATCTACAAACAGAACTGGCATTTGACAGACCTTAGAGTTTTAAACAAGAATATCCAGATGGTATTTAGATTTCAACTTCAGTTATTGTTAGAACACAACCCAAAATGAAGTTTTTTAAATATTGTTACTGATTAACTGAAGTATACCGAATGTGATGATTTATTTTGTTTTAATGACGATGCTTTCTGGTTTGTCAAAAATCTACCAGATTAGTCCTTTGTCATAACTCTCACTATAAATGATAAAGAATTAAGAGAAGCATTTGCTTTCATAAAATAGTAGTGCATTAGCTTCTTTCGGTTGTTTTCTAAAGTATTTTCTAGAACGCTATATCATTAATAATCATAACAATACTACTTCCTTGATTCTCGTTTGAATTTGTTCTAACATCTCTGCAACAGTGTAAGATAGCAGGAGTCAAGACGTACAGTAATTGAACGGCAGTATTAGCAAACGCCACATTACCTTCATTAAGACTGTGCTTCTGTCTGGTACTTTTCCACCTTCAGTAGGTCAAAACTCATATAGTGGTATAAGCAAATGATAAGAAAAAAACAACTGATAAATTCCTCTTTTGAAAATGTCTTGAACTATGGATATAAACTGAGAACATTGCCGGCTTAAAGGGCCGGGGTGCAAAATTCATATACGATTTAGTTTCCAAAGTCCATCGCGTGATAGGGCAAAATGCACTACTGTCTGGATCAGTTCCACTTTTATCAAGTCTGTTTGGCTCTGTAGTTGTTTCAGGAACCTGTACAGGCTTGCATTGCATTCGCTGTCAGTGCGAGCGGCTTTAGATTCCAAAGTACATGTGACACATGTTTTGTATGTTTGGAGGCAAAATATGACGTCGAGTAGTACGTGGGTGTGTGTTTAACAGTGGGGGAGAAAAGACCTCTGGCCTTCTCTTCCTGGTACGAAAGCTTTTAGCAGACATTAAATTGTATATTTAAAACCGAAGTGCGACGCAAATGGGAGAAGAGGCCGAATACGAGCAACGGATATACTTAAAGTTATTCGGGCTTGTCAATTACTAAACATGTAGTCTGAGACAACACGTTATCTGTTTATCATAGTAAGTTTGCCTCTTAAACGTGTATCAAGTACAATCATTAAAAAATATACCATCACAAACAAAAGCTATTGATACTTTATGCATGGGATCGATAGCGAATCTAACATGTCCCGACACATCCAAGGCTAGTGACCAGTACCGCGTCAAAACATTGAGATTGGTCGCATGCAGAGGAAAACACGCTCTTTTTTAAAAAAAACTTTATAAGAAGGATGGCGCTCGGATCACTCAAAATTTAGAGACAGTTTCAAATCAAGCTTTCAAGATGACCAAACTCGTTTAACTTAATCCGAATCAGTAGCAATACACCAAAGCTTTATTGTTTTCGGAGTATTTTATTTTAGTTGAACACGGGGTTGAACACCACTTGTTGCCATTTGTTGTGATTTATTATTCGTTCTATAACTGTAAGTGAGCAGTTAGGCTCAAGAATATATCAGTACTGGCGGGGTATTCTGCAAATGCTCCTGTATTTTCACACCAAAAAATTTAGCCAAGTCCACGCAAAAGCGATTACATGTAATCAGCAACTAATTAAGGAAAGAAGAACAAGTTAAGAACAATTTGAGACTGAAATGCCAAAAATACAAGAACATACTAGAAAAAGACGCAGCATATTTTCCCAAAGAGCTCACTTTACAAAGTATGGATGTTTCTTCGACAAAAAAGAAGCTGGAACTGAAGCTAGCAAGATACTCAAAGCGGTATATGGGCCAGTGACTTACCAAAATTTCTAATTTCGCCTTATTTATAAAAACGCCCTTTAAAAATAAACTTAAAGCAAACCTAGATGTAAAGATAACGTAGGTGTAGAGAGAGAGAGGATAACAGCGTCTGTCTTGATTGTAAGTTTCGTTTACACTCGTGTTTCCGTCTATATACTTGTTGTTCAAAAAACCTAAATCAGATATTTTGGCCAATATTTCTTCCTTTTTTGGTCACTGTTCTGTTATTTCTGTACTATTTCTGTATTATTGTACTGACTCAATCACGTGACGAGTTTCAATATCTCGTCTTGAAACATTGTTATGGCAGTTCGAGTTTTGTTATGGCTCCGAGACTTCCCAGCTTCAGATTGTTCGTAAACTGTTTGCAATATTTTGGATGATGTTCTTATGAAAATGTTCCCAAGGTTAAATGTACACGGTATGCATGATTGCGCATTCTTTTCACTGTTCGGCAGAAGCCACTATAAATTCGAAAAAAAAACTTCTGCTATAAATAGTTCAAGAGAATTCTGCCTTAAACTTTGCAAATATGACCCGGATGGCTTAAACTTTCGAGGAAAATTGGACATGTTATACGGAGAGTTATGACTGCTGCAACTAATTTAGTGTTCACCCGCAGGATAACTACGGAAAAATTAAACGAGCAACAAAAACATGCGCCACGTCTCGCCAACATTGTTGCAAAACGAGTGACGCAGCGATGATGTGCGTTTTTCATCCCCAGCACAAAATCTGTCTCGCAACAAAAAAGTGTGTTACAATTTACAAACGCGTGTCGCAGAAAGCAGAAGTCCGATCTACTCTTCAAATGTTGCGCGTTTTACCACTTCAAAGTAAACTTGTTTTTGAAATTAAGTATATTTTCCGGCGCTCCTGATTGGCGGAAGTGGCGTTCACGCAAAGGGGCAAGGTGCAAAAAACAAACAAGAGGAGGGAAAAGTTTGCTTTCTGTTCAACTCGTTTCGCAGCAATGTTTCGAGACGAATTGCATGTTTTTGTTGCTCGTATTACCATAGCTTCATCAACGAAAGGCATTGATTCTTGAATTCTTTGACTGTTTGGTAGGTATAGGAAGGTATTTTAATAGGTACTCCCCTATAAGGGCTTTTCAGAAGCTATTTACAAAATTTAAAAGGAAGAAAATAAAAATCTAAACTACGTATTATTGGTTTTAAAAAATTCAATATAAAAGTATAAAAGTTTCTACATACAAGTTAAAATGCGTCGTTCTATTCTAATCAAATTTATTGACTAGTTACGCTTGCGTTGTACTTTTAAGATGTCACTTCAAATGCTTTTTCAAAAGATTTTAAATTTGTTTGGGATTTCGTTGAGTCGTTTAGACCGTTCCAAAACTTTACACCTCTGTATGTGAACAAGCGTTACTACGTCGCGGTTTTAAATTGTGGTATTTGAAGCTGGTCTCTATTTCGGGTGACTCGTTCATGCGGCCTTTTTTGAAATTTTGAGCAAAGGTGTTTTGGGGGGCCAAGTTGTTTGCGCACTTGAAAGCCATCACAGCATCTCTTAGTTGCAACAGATGTTTGACCGGTAACCAGGACAACAGGCGCAAGAGCGGAGTCACGTGGTTGTATTTTCTGGAGTCCGTAGCGGTAGTTGTAACTTTTTTTAGATTAGTAGCTGAGGTTTTTGAACAAACAGATGAACAGTGCAGCATCTTGCTTAAAACTAGAGACGTAATGATTAGCAAGAAAGTGTTCCTGTCAAAGCTGTTTTTCACTCGACTGATCTGTGCTAGCTTAGACAGCCTGCCAGTGCAGGATAGTCTTAAAATGTGGCTATCATGTTAAATGAGTGTCAAGGATCAAGCCTAAGTCTCTGGCTGTAACTACTGGGTTTAGGTTTGTGCCCAGAAATGACAAGGACAGAACGACAGACAGGAAATTTTTGGCAAGTTTTGGTAAGACGTCTTTGGCCTAAAGTGCCTTCCAGAGTTTTCTTTCAAGCATACTTGAGAAATTTTTCTGATTGAAATATCACGACAAACTTTTAATCCGAACAAGTTGAGAATGTTTGAAACTGGATTATTCTTTTATCCTGACGTTCCACTCATAACTGGGGTCGACAGCTCTTTGGATTAACCGTCTTGAGAATCAGACAATCCAGACATTAGTATTATCGATCTGCAGTGTCAATCTTTAATGAGTACTGGTGGTAGTACAATCCATGAATAGTCTGCATAAAGCATTAAAGGTATCATTCCACTAAAATTGTAATAAGATGACAAAATGTAGGGGTGCCTATACGTTTAAGATTATCGAAATTTTCGGATGATTACATCAAGTTTTGTCGATGTCTCGTTTTTAATTTTGAGGATCAAAGATTTGAATCACAGGAGCCTGGTACCCAAGTTATTGGTGATAACTTAGAGAAAAAAGATTTTGGAGGAAGTTGTTGATTTTAAAGGAATTTTTAGGGGACTTTTTTGATTTTAAGTAAGATTTTAAAAAATGAAGTTTTGGAGTTTGTATTTTATGGACGACCGCCTCGTATGTCATCCCATGAGCTGCACTTGCTCGCTTAAGAACAGTGTTCGTTGTTGCGTTCTAACAACGCTTTTCCTTTTAAAATCTTCCCTCCAATTTCCCTAAACACAACTATATATAAAGAGGAAGCTTGCCTTAAATATAAAATGCCCACGGAAAACTCTGGTTAAACGTATTAACAACAATGGTATACACAAAAATCAAACTTTGAACCTTTAACCACAAATCGGATTAAATCTTTCCAGCATACTCTAAACGAACAATCATCGAATTTACCTTTAGGCAGTACTCCGTCAACGGAAACTTTGCGAATCAGGGACGAGAAAGAGAAAAATCGTATATATAAGAGACCAACAGCTACAAAAGTTGACGTTTTTTGCTACTAATACCATTCCTTTAATTCAGAATCATATATCCCAGACACTGGCATCATCAATCTGCAACGTCGATCATTGAGTAATGGAAGCCATTGAATCCATGAATAGTCTGCATAGAATATTTTAAAATATCTCCCCTCTCATATCCCCTTAAGAATGCCCGCTGCGTACTCAACTCAAGCGTCTATTTTGAGACCTACTTTGGTCATTGCACTGTGGATATTCTGTTCCAGGTGGCAGAATTCTTTATCTTATTCGAATATTTTGTAGCACAGTTTAATTAACTTTCTCTAAATGATAACTTGGTACACAATGGTACTTGTAAATGGCAAAAGTAAAAAAATACCTTTGAACTTAGAACCATATTTCGAAATAAGAATTTCTGAATACTCTAAATGGACGCATATACCTAATTTGCATTTTGGCGGCATTCTGTAAATGGGAACATTGCAAGTCGAAGAAAGAGAAAATGCTTAGATATAGGATGGGATTAATAATCCGTTGATCCAACTAGTTTTTTTCGTATTATATTCTTAATTCTCTTTGCTTATGTTAGTGTTAATGCCTTTACTGAAAAGACTTTATCGACTAAGAACTATAATGGCAACTTGCCCTCATGCTCTTTTGGTGTGATGACGTGTAACGTAAGCCAGTCCACATGCCGATAACTAAACATATTGTTTTCTTTTGTACTATTGTAGTTATTTTTAAGCTATGACAAAACAACGATAAAAAAATCGTAAGTATTATTTAGATTTGAAAGGGCGATGCAACTACTCGATGCTACATTCCTGGGTAATTACTAACTAAAACTAGTCTTCATTGAATTGTTTCGCGTTGTTACTTTGTTCATCTACCATTTAGAGGAAGCGGAAATAACGCAGCTCTATTGTCTCTTATTGTGATCGTTCAATAAAGCTGTTCCTTATTATTTGCTTAATTATGTGTTGTTTTAAGGTATTTGTTATTATTATCGTCATTGTTCGATTAACCAATCAGAGAACCATTTCAAACAGCTGCTGGTCAACCAGAGGAAGAGTCACCCAGGGAACCCAAGCAGCTAGGACGGTAACGTCAACGAAGACGGCTGCTTAATTTTAAACTTTTCGTTTTCCCTTTTCTTGTTTGTACAACTTTTTAGTTTCTTTTTTGTCATACCTGAAGGCGTATAAATACGAAAAATTAGAAGCTTTAATTTTAAACCTGCGCGAAGATTGAAATGATTCATACTCTGACGTTCACGTTCTCTACAAAACTTCAGAACTGAGCTTTTCACGTTAAATTCTGCTTTCTAAAGACCTGGCAACGGAAAAATTGCCATGCAACAGGTTGCATTTCCACGTGAAGTTATTGTATTCTGTAACTAAATCCATTGTTTTGTAACGTTATCGTTGGCGTTCCCGTCCTAATTGCCCAAGCTCTCTAGCTATTGACTCTGTCTACAGCAGGATCTGATAACCAAAGTGTTTATAAATGGTAAGTACCTCCTTTAACAATTATTCATTTTTGTCTCAGCCCAGCCAAAGCGCAGCAGGAGGAGTTAGATCTAATTCGAATTTTCTAAGAGAGATGGTTTGAATACAACATCTAGCAGTTATGAGTCAAAGATTTTGTAGGTGTCGGTTAACAAGCGAGGAAACAAGTGCTAGGAAAAGGGACAAGATTGCTTCACCACAAAACGGCAGGTTTCGTGATGCAAGCACGAACGCAGAGATGTTTTTCCCACTTTTTCTGCTCTTGAATTTTTGTTGCCTCATAAAAACAGAACACAACGCAAACACGCGTCGTTTCTTATGCCTGCGTCAAGCCGCTTGCGTTTGCTTTACATCTGCACGCGCTAAACTACAGTTACAGAGGAGGAAACCTTACTCCTAATCTTGTTTCCGGATTTCGGAGTTGTGGAGGTTACACTTGTTCTTTTAAACTACCTCAACAAAAAATACCGAAATCCCTCAAGAGGTCTTATATCTTGGACTGCTCCTAAGTGAAAGATCAAAAGAAGATTGGCAGTAGTTCATAATTTTGACTGCAGATCAATGGTTATTAGTTGTTGTTGCCATTACAAAGTATATTTTGCTACAAGCAATTACAATCGCTTTTACTTTAAGCTGTTCGAGCAATGTTTATCTGCTTTGTAGCTGTAGGCATCTTTTTTTGTGTTGCCGTCACAATTGCAAGTTACAGCAAGTATCTAAAGTAATCTGGCGTTCCCGCTTGGAAATTTGTCCCTACTGCAGGGGCAGATTTAAGGGAGGGGAAGGCAGGGCCCAGAGCCCCCATTCGTCGGCAAGAAACCGAGAAAACGTGTTTTGGAGCACATTGGGGACGTCATCAGTTTTCTGGCCCCCTTTCTAGAATTGCGGGTTCGGGCTCCTTCTTTTGAAACTTCTGGTTCCTCCCCTGTATTGTGTTCGCTAGCGCTTGTCGATTAAGGACTAGTTCAGATTTTCTGCGCCTTAAAAGCAATACTCAACACTTGTTCAGTATTGTAGTAACTGATTTACTTTGTGATTTGTGTACAAAATGTATCAGACTTCTACAAATCCCCTTGATTCAGTTGCGAGCTAACTGTCTTGCTGAAATTGTAAATTAAAATCTTCGTGTTTAACTGCTGCGGTCCCGTTAATGCCAGGTTTTTTGAGTTAGTCTTGAGACTGATAAAAACAACTAGCTAAAAGACTTTTTAGGTCCTTTTTGACTTGAGACTACCGGTATGTGTCAGTTATAAAACTGCGTTCGGTTTATTGAGTCAACGTTTTTCAGTAGACTGATTCAAGTATACTTCAGTGCCGATAGAAAACACGAGAACATTATAAACCTTCAATAAGATTATCTCGTGTGGCTTTTAATGTGTTGAGAATAAGAGGAGATTAAAAAGAGCTGTAAGTAGTAAAATATTGATTTATACAGATGTCTTAACCTTACACCCAATCGGTTATTTAGAAAATAATATTGAGAGAGGCACCTTGTATCAACACAGTACAATCTTTTTTGTATTGCAACTGAACTCTGCAATAGCAGTAGCAGTTGCGATAGTTCAATGTGATTGAAACAGTACCGTAGTTCTAAATGTAGGTAGTAGTTAAGTACTGTTTGACCCCTAAATAAATCGTGGCGTGGGAAAAAGGTCTGAACATTAGTTTTTCCCTTTTTAAAAAATATTTTCAGGAAGTTTCAATAATATTATCGTAACATATAAGGATTAATCTCAGCGGGTATTAAACAGAGCCGTAACGAAGAAGCTGATATATTTCTTGTATTAAACAATTTTGTATTGCGTTGATCGGTTGTCGCTCCAAACTTCTGTTTGTTAGCCTCCCGCAGACAACTGTTTTTCTTCGCTGCGAGAGGGTTTGATTACTACTTGCGTACATACGTAAATAATTTTTTTTGATTAGCAAAGCTGTTAGACATTGTAAAAACTTACACGCCAACTTAAACATCAAAAGCCTTTTACTCATTTATCAACACTTCTTTTTCATTTTGGTGCCTGCAGTAACGTATCCCGGTGAAGGATGCAAATAGATCTAGCTTGCTTTAACATAACCAGTCTAGCTCGAGAAGAGAGTTAGACACCTGATTTGCGCACCCGGTTAATCGTAGAACGAACAACAATTACTCAATCTGTACCGTGTATCTGTAACCGACGTCACTTAAATGAGGACAAGACATAAACAAATAGTCTTAGTTGTTTTAAAGTATTGATTGCTTTAAAAAAATATCTGACGACTTCCAGATATACTTTCCTAAGCCTAAGATCGTGAAATCGAACATTTTCAGCATTCAATACAAACTAGAATTTCCTTTCGCTCTAACAATCAGTCACAGTAAACAAGAGAGTGTCTGTTATTAACATCTGTGGATTAATTTGCAATTGACCGGACAGGACTTGAGCATACTTCACAGAATACCGACCATGTGTAGCAAAAGAAAATCTTTTTGGCTGTGCTGCACGTGGTTGTTTTGATGTAACGTTTAGTATGACCAACTCGAATATTACAGAAAAGAGCACATAGGTTATTACTGAAACTCAATCAGCAAAATTTAGAATTCAGTCTCTGATATAGCAGAAGAAGGAAACTGTTTGTTTTAGGCAATAATTCTACAAACACCAACTTTCTCCTTGGGGGGGGGGGGGGTATTCCTCAATCAACTTGGGTGCGGGTGTGTGGCGCGCACCCGTTTTTCAGACCAAATTACATATGTGAACTTCCCTATGCATATTCAGACCTGACGCTCAGGAAAGCAAAATATATTTCCTACGTGATGTCGCACATCGACACAGTTTTGTCGAAAAACGATACTTAGTATACTTCAGGACAAACCGGACAAGATCTATACCATTAGGAGAGAATTTGCGACAACTTTTCGCTCGAAAACCATTTAAAACATACCTTTGGTGCCGTACATAACTATGTAGCTAAAGTGAGAGAGTACAAACACCCCCCCGTGAACTGATAGTGATATTTCATGACCAACACACACACACACCCCCTGCCACCTGCATTCAAACGAGCTCTTTCCTCCACTAAAAAAACTCATTCTTACAACAGCGGGCATTCCTCCATTACCTCCGGGGCGTACTTTTTATGGAACATTTAACGAAAGAATCTTTGGTTCAAAAACCTGGGACAAATATTTGTATTCAAAATACTACTATATCAAACCTGTTTTAAAACATTTTGTTTTTAAGTTTATACATGTGTATATTTGCGTTCTCATTTACATCACCTGACAAGACCAGCCGCCTCGTTTTTGTGGTAATGGCAACTATTTTTTGTATATCTATAGGTTAAAGTTCCTCTTTCTGTCTTAACTTACAGAACTTAAACAAAAGCTTGTTCAGTTGAAGCTTAGTGAATTTGACCTGTATACTGGCTGGTATCGTTTTAAATAGTTTTCACATTTTAATGTTTACCTGCTTTGAAAGTGTTTTGACGGATGCGGTTTTTAAAATATTTTTGTTATTTACCATTACACGGAAGCTTAAAATATATGTAATAATAATATATATCACATATAATCTCTGCCCGAGATTCACGTTTGTCAACACTGTAAGAACAAATTTAAAACAGCTGTAGGCTGTGAACGATAAAACCTATCTGTGTGTTTTTATGTATAGAAATTAGAACAACGTTGAAAAACCTTATGCTGAATTTAAAAGAACAAGAAAGTCTGACCAAACAGATCTGAAGGAGGTTTTTACTGACAAAATCATCTTCGCACAGTTTAAAAGCTAATTCATAATATTTCGGTTCCTTATATAGTTCTCTCGTCCCATTATGCGTTCATATTACAAGAGGAAAAATATTATGCATATAAAGGTCAAAGGATCACAAGATATAAAATACAACTTTTATCCACGTATTTCACCGGAAAACCCTTAACGCCACCCACTGTAAAATATAAAGTTCATTGAACGCGAAGGACTAAAGACAAATCCCAAGCTACAAAACATAAAGTCAAGTTGTAGCTGTGATAAAATAGAAATAATCTTAAACCAAGGCAAGGTTGAATCCGTGTTACTATAAGTAATATTACATTAGCAGTATCAACTCTGACAGTTTAAATTATCGAAATCTAGGTTTGCTACCAAATGACGAAGTACCCTTTGGCGATTGTTGCCTAAATTGCACAAGTTTTGACCAGATTTATCGAAAAGACAATCAACGAGACCCAGCTTTGCAGTCGAGAAAAGATCTGATGAAACATACCTTACTGGAGTGTATAAAATAGCAACTCTCGTCCAGACAAGACTAGGATTAAAGCACAAGAGATTTGCTCTTCTCTTCTGGACTTTTAAGCCTCAGGAATCTGCAGAGAATAGGTAGACAGATGGAATTTGAACAATTTTGTTGCTGCCAACGGTATCTTGACAACAGTAAACACGAGCTTGGCTTATCTCACGGGAAATTCTACAAAACACAAAAGAGGCAAATATTACATCGGCATGGACAATGAGAGGAAATCGGCTGACAAACTAAGGAAGCATTACCATCACAGATGTCAAGAACGGCCATAAAACAACTTCTTGTTATTTCTTTTTCCTTTTGTGATTACATTATATGAATAGATGGTTTTTGAGAGCTTCAAGACTTAAGTTACTGGCTTTGGAAAAGACTCGTTTTACACAACTTCACGCAACACTGATCATTTAAACGTTAAAAAGTTCCAAAATTATTCGAAACCATTTGAAGGTGAAAAGCATTTCGGACACCGAAATCATTACACACATCGAAACAATTATGAAGGTCGAAACCGTACAAATAAACAGGTAAATGTCTTTTGACACAGATATAAAAGAGTTAAACTTAGAAACGACAAGTAATAAGCTCGGGTTATGACTGTTTTCTGACTTGTTATTGTGTGGTGAGGTCAACTTGATTTTGTGTTGAGTTTGTCGTTCTGAAATGTTTATGTTGCTGACGAGACAAGAAACTTTGTTTACACTCCAGTCTTTCTGGAAGGAGCAGCTTGCGTTGGCGGCAACCCATTGGGCGCCAGGATGATCGACATATCGGGTAGTGAGAGGAATTCATTTTAACTAAATAACATAGCATCGCAATTAGTTGCGCACTTCAATCATTTTTCGAATATTTATTTCCATAAATATGAACTATGAACGTTTCCTAAATGAGCCTTCTCGCACTGGAAAACTAAGAAAGTCAAGTGCAGATGTTTTACTTTTGGGGAACTATTGTTGGCCAACTTTGCTTTTGGAAGTCAATTCAGCTGTGATTTATGAATAAAATACTATATAGCCTATCTACTAAAAGAGCGTGACAGTTCGCGTACATATTATAAATGAATATAGAAGTACTTCAACCCGCAAAAAAAAATGAAACGTTATTAATAGTCTGGTCTAAGGGAGGAAAATACTCTTAACATATGCGTGAAAACAACTACTTGAATCAAACATTCTTCAGTAGACCAAGATGTATTAAATAGTTTTACAGCCACTAAAGTTTCTTGAAGGAGGGGACGGGAATCTACGGAGCGCCTAAAAGGCCGTCGTTTTCCTTTTGTCCTGCTTCGTATCTGGCATTTTGTGCCACTAACGAACGCATCTCAGGGCAATTTTTTGCCACTTACAAACGTATCCGCTGACATTTAAGTTCGAAAGTGGCCAAAAATGCCAGATACGTTCGAAAGTGGCCAAAAAATGCCAGATACGTTCGAAAGTGGCCAAAATTCAAAAAATGACAGATACGAAGTAAGAACTACGGCCCTTTACGGGTTCCGCGGGAATCAGTTTACCGTTCCGTAGCGGTTGCTGAGCGGTTGGGGATAGGGAAAGGATTCTAAAATGATCACT
>JAOBYE010352539.1:2939-14861 GCA_025403585.1 Parazoanthus swiftii | reverse complement strand
GTGTATAAGTCGGGGTTGATTTTTTGGGTCAATTTTCACGTCTTAAAAATCCGACTTATACACGAGTATATACGGTAATAGTTATAGTTGATTAATCACGGGTGAATTAAGATGTTGTCTTCGACGGCTTTTAAAAACTACCAGATATCACTGCTGGGAAAGGTGGTAAGTTACCTGGGAAAGTCCGTACAATTTACTGGTGTACTGGCCTTAAGAAAAACACTGCTACTGTAAATACTAAGCACATGTAAACTACCTACACATTCTATACTACCTGTGGCAACTATTCATAGCAAGTCTAAAAGTATCAGAATAAAATACAAGGTAAAAACTGGCTGTAAGATTATCTAGATCAACACATATTGACTTTGGATAAGACAGGAATAACTTTTACATGTACAACCATGAAAGGAAGACCAGTTGAGTTTAGAGCAATACATGTGAGTGGCAGCTAGGTAGCAAAAAGGATATGAAGTGAATTGGTGTATGTTTGCTCTCACATGCTTTTCACATTCTTCCTTCAGCTTGTCATACAATGGAGAAGCCATCTTGTGTGAGCACATGTTCTCTACAGCCTTGTACAACTCCTCCAGACTGTAGGCAATGGCTTTTTTCTCGTGAATAGCATTCACTGCTAACTTTAGCTTTTCCCATGTTTCCTCTTGGAAATTAACTGGCAGGTTTGGCTTGACTATGTAAAGCAAGATAAAGAATTGAATTTTGAACCCCTTTGATAGGGAATTGTTACCCTTTTTGAGATCATGTGACAATTCTCAAAAAAATTAGCTATAGTAAGCTTTTGAATCATACCCACCCCAACCCCATTTGTATTCACAGTGGTCAAAATAACGATCGACAGACTGTTCATGTGACCCATAACACAAAAACCACAAGTTCAAACATCAGCCAGGCCAGTATTGCATTTTGTACAAGATGCAAGCTTCACAGTTCTAACTATTCTGCCCAAAAATTAATACGACCCCTTGAATCAAATACACAAAAAGTAACAGGGGGCCAAGGCAATAACCAATGGTCATTACAAATGCTCAACAAAATCAATTTTTAGCACACTTTATTTGAATGAGCTAATGCTGCTGCACTTCTCAAATTTTGTAAGCCTTACATCTGTTCATTTGTACCCTCCTTTCTTATTCATTATAAAAAATGAAAATTTTTCCATCCTCCTCATTACAGTAAACATATCCGCTTCATAATGTACGGTCCCTTAAGTCTAATCCTTAAGAATTAAAGTCTGACAGAAACTAGTGCAAAACTGACATATGGTAAGCATCTCCAGCTGATGTGATCTCTTTTTTCACAAGCTTTGTGTGAATTTCACTTTCATACAAGGTCACTTATATTGTTTTTATACTAGACTGTCCAGTTAGCTATGCATAAAAAAATGTGTTCTCTTAAAATTGTTTAGGGTGGCAGAATGTTCCAACATTGTACAATTCAAATTGAGAAAGAGTATTTGAAACAATTTATTTTAATTTGCAGGTTTGATGAAAGATTTTCATTTATGTTGTTGTCTTGTTGACAGCTTTGTTTTCTCCAAAAAATTTATTGAATCTAATATCACTTAAAAAAATGTTAATTATTTTAATATTTTAAAGCACTCATTCAAACTCAGGTAATCCAAATGCATTCATCAATGCTGTTATGGCATTTCACCTCAGACCTGACCAAATGCAATTCTTGATGCCCTTCTTTGCACTTTTTCTATGGCGTACACATCTTTCACTAGATATGCACTCCAGACTGGGACTGTATATTTAAGAATGGAATTTGTATAGCATTTTAAATTGACCTTTTTCACATTTCCTACAGTTCTCTTGATGATTTGGAGAACTCTCTTTGTTTGTTGTAATGCCAACATGCTTACTCTAAGAAAATTATGTGATATAGTTGCACCAAGGTGTTTTATGCATTGCATGTTTGCAAGAAACAAAGACTAGTTTTAAAAAATTTAATTTTCCACCTCTTTTGCAACCCTACTGTACAAATATACCTAGTGCACTGCCTGAATTTTCATGTGTACAATGCATTTTCAGGCAAGCTGCCAAAATTGTGGATAACTCTGACCACATGAAAAATTAGCTTCCTGGGCACAGAAGCCGAAACATGTTTCCAATAAATCTGAAATACAACAGCCTGCCACTTGAGATATCCTTTGTTCAAGGGTACTGGAAGAGGTCATTAGACATTGGTTAAGACTTAGAGTTCATTTAAACAAACCTCAAACTTCAAATATACTTTTTGCAACTTGTTCACAGCCAAAGCCATGAAATCCGATATCAATGTTTCAGCAAAACAGCTGTTTTTATAAGTACTGTTTTCAGTCTCAGATGTGCTTGCAGTAAGTAGTCTACATGTACCCTCAATAATCAACATTAAGGTATAAACTACCCACAAAGTTGCACACAAAGACAAAAAAATAGTCTTTAATATGTATGAAAACATGTTAATGTGAAACATAAAAGAACACACAATAAATAGCAACAATATCTGATTTTGTTGTGGACACTTGTCACCCTTGAGTATTTTATAACTATTTATTTACTTGAACAACATATTTATTTAGCATTTGGTTTCATAACTTTAAAAAGTAAAGTTTAAATTTCAGTAAAGAGTGAGTTACGTTTAAGTGGAAAAACAAATAATATAAATTTCGAAAGGCATGGAAATACTAGGCAAAGACTTAAACAGAGCGGGTACCCCATGAAATAATCACTGGCTGCATGTTGGGCTCGATCAAGCATCGAATTAAAAGAAGGAAAATTTCACTTTCATATATAATTTTCAAGTCTCATCCTTAAACTGATTACAATTAAATATCTTCCAAGCAGGTAAAGTTGCCAAAGTTTATCGAGCCATCACTCGTCAGTCCAGAGTCGAACATGCATGTACTTTCATGTACACAAACAGGAAAAAAAATGTGTCTCGTATTTAACAACACCAATTGATGCACAGCTATATCAAATCAAGACATTTTATGCTTTTATGAATCTACTTGTTACAATTAAAACAATAATCGAACCTGATTAATTTGTGTCGCTTACCTTTGAAATTCTTTATGACCAGCTTCTTAGCCTGGCCCGGTTTTGTCGAGTTCGCAAGCGGTGACCGCTCGTGAAAATGATTGCCATAAGCAGAAAAGTTTGCCTTTCTCTGTGGTTCAGCCATGGAAGGGTTTCCCCCTTCAAGTCTGTCAGAACTTCCAGCTATTTTAGGCCTTTTAGGCGCAGGCAAGCTGAGCTCAGTCGGCAGAGTTTCTGGGGTCCTTGTACCGTTTTTCACGTTATTAGTCAAACACCGTTTCTTGCTACTTCCCCCGTTTTCAGTCGCAATTGTGTTATGTTCTTGCACATTTGATCGCTCATAGAGCTCAACATCCTTGCGTATTGGCAGCATTCATTCCTATTTGGGCACTAAAACGCCCAAGAGCGAATTACTGAAGAAAATTTGCTCCTCTGTATCACAAAAGCTGGAAATTATCGCGCAAATTTCTGCTTCTAACCTTCAAACATTCGGAATGGCGAGGATTGGGTTCTACTCTTTCACTTTCATTGCATGATGGGTAATATTTCAACTTTGTTCTCAGGCCCCTTCGGGCAACGCCATAAAATTAAATATAAAAAACAAAAAATCACGGCAATAGAATGAAAATTCAGTACTACTCTAAAAATGCCGTGTATAAGCCTTTCAGTGTTGTTAAATTATCGAATGGTTCCATGTTTTGCTCATACGGTAACTCCAAAAATTATAATATAAGTGGGTTTAAGTGGCTCGATAAACCAACTTCGCTTGTTTACGGCTCAGGCCCGCGTGTTTGTCCCCTAAATTTGGCTTTTAAGAGTCCAAGTTATCGAAATTTGCACCCCCCCCCCGAACAAAATTCCTGCATACGGGCCTGCAGCTTTGACTTTAAAATTCAAAAACGCTGTTCTTAATTAAGGACAAAAACTGCTCTAATGTCATGTTTAATTCTGATAAATATGCCAGCTGAATAAAAAACTTTACGTTTCATTTATAATCTCTTTTTATAAGAACCAGTAAATTCTAACTGAGGTTTAATGAGCATTAATCAGCACTGTTCTTAAATTTTCGTCAGTTTTCAGTCTACAATGTTCTCAATCTGTTCTCAACCTAGAATATTATTTGAACAAAGAACGACAAATCAAACGACCTTGACATGCCGCTTGCATTTCCGATTTTTTATTGTTTAACATTGTAAAATACCTTTGCACACTTTCAGTTGTCTTTTTCCGAATCGTTTCTACGCCACATCAAGACATGTATTGGTTAAGTTGTAAATTATTTGGAAATGTGTGTTTTACACCGCAGTTCAGTCTGAAAAAACTGTGGGAAGAAATTTTCCTTAAAAATGACTTAAAGACAGACCCGGCGGAATCGGACGAACTTTTGAACTTGGTCGCATTTTTTTAATAAAACTTTAAAAAAATGTGAATTTTTTTAAGTCAAAAGTGTATACAATAATAAGGCAACATATTCTAACAGAAAAATTGCGGCAAATTGCGACAGCAGCACTCAATCTACGCGACACTCGTTTTAAGTACTCCAACCAAAACTCGTGACACCCGGAAAGTAAATCAGTGTTTCGCATACAACTTACGAACACAATGTGGATGCAACATAGGAATGTTACGAACCAGGGTTTTAAACCGCCAAAAGAATTGCAACTTAAGTTTGAAAACCAATTATTTGAATATGTCGCTACTGTACTGAAATAAATGTTAACTTGCCAATTTTCGCCGTAAGTTTTGGTTCATTTTTTCGTAAATCTTTCTAATAAAGCGACAATGTGCATTTTTTCAAAATTTCCCGGGAGAGCATGATTCCCGGATACCCCTAGTGGCCCCTGCTGTAGTAGCACCTAGGGCGCTCGATCTGTTTTAGCCGGACGAACTCTAAACTACTTCCGACATTGGAGAAGGTCAGCCTCAGGTTGTTCATGACTTGAGGACAATAGGAACCGTTCCTTTTGTGTTTTAAAATGAGGGCGCCTCCCAAGGGAGCCTTCCAGCGTGATAGAACTGCATTTAGAGTGAACAGTGTTGGGGTAACTTTGGGCCCCCCTTCCCCTCTCCAAGTCCTTAAAGTTGAACTCCGATTTCGTGACTTCGGGACAATAGGGACCGCTCCTTTCGTGTTTTACAATGAGGGCGCCTCCCAAGGGAGCCTTCCAGCGTGATAGAACTGGATTTAGAGGGAACAATGGTGGGGTCACTTTGGCCCCCCCATCACCTATCCCTCTATGTTGACCTCCGATTTCGTGACCTGAGGACAAAAGGGACCGCTCCTTTTCTGTTTTACAATGAAGGGAGCCTTCCAGCGTGATAGAATTGCATTTAGAGCGAACAATGTTGAAGTCACTCCCCCCCCCCCTCCCCTTGCCCTTATTGTTGACCTCCGACTTCGTGACTTGAGGACAATAGGGACCACTCCTTTTGTGTTTTACAATGAAGGCGCCTCCCAAGGGAGCCTTCCAGCGTGATAGAACTGCATTTAGAGCAAACAATACTGGGGTCACTTTGGGCCCCCTCCCTTAGCCCTCTGATGTTAAATGTGGCCAAAATTCAGGCTCGTATTCTTACAAAGTTGTCCTTTTAAAAAAAGAGTGTAATGGACAAAATCATTTTACATGGCTTTGAGTAGAAGTATCACAAAAGATAGGTGATTTAATGGTTAACGGTTACCTACTCATGCGCGTACGTCCCAAGTTCTAGGTTGCCCAATGCTGGTCACTCAGGGGATACTCGCTCCGAATGCGCGGGTTTCTCGGGGGGTCCGGGGGTATGCAATTTGGGAAAATATAACATAAGGCTCTCTGAAACGCCGTTTTCTACATTGCGAGACCATTTTCTAAAAAATGAATGACGGTCGTTCGTAGTATCAGGGGGTACTCCCTTTGTAAGATGTCAGCAGAGCTTATCGGAAAACTTAGATAAACAGCCTAAATAATACCTGATCCGGAGATTTTGCTGCCCAAAAATATGCACATCTGGTCAACACCCTAATATATTGCGTATAAAATGCAATATTAAGATCGGATCCTAAATTGCGCCAGGACTTTTCCCTAAAAACTACTAGGCATTCTCAAAAGTCAGGTTTTGCCCGAGAAAACCCCTAAAAAATAAAACGACCTCCCCCGACATCCACTCAAAGGCAGCTATAGGGAGTACCCCAGTACACTCATCCCCCGAGCTAGTTTCGGCTTATGGAACATTGTAGCGTTCATTTATGTTTTGAATTTCATTTTTTAAAAATTGGCAACATGAAGCAATCTTTGGTGGATATAATACAGCATTTTGCGGGTTTCTTACTATACAGTAATACCCGCGTATAAGAACCTACGTTTTTTCAAGTTAGGCTTAGCAGGTTCTTATATAGTAATATTGTATTTACTATGAGTGGGTGTGACCAATTTTTAGATCACTTGTTAGTATTGTACCCACTTTATTGACCAATATTAATATAAAATTATCTTCAATTCATGTTAAACTAAGCATATGCAACCCATTTTTACATTTTCTACAAAACTAAGGAGCATAAACATAACTACAACCAACATAACAAGGTGTCATACATCATCAGCACATGCTGTCCATGCCCCTTGGGCATAGAAGGTCCTTTAGCCATTGTTCCACATGACAGGTCAGAACCCAAGCAGATTTGCTCAGGTGATGACCGGGAATATATAAGCATAAGTGAATATATATAATAAATAAGCATTTTTTTAAATTTGTATATTATTCTTTTAGTATGAGTTTCTGAAAAATAAGAACCTGTGACAAATTTTAGGCTCAGACAGGTTCTTATGTGAAGGGGGTCTAATTCGGCAATCTTAGCCTAATAGGTTCTTAAAATCTAGGTTCTTATATGCGGGTTTTTACTGTACAGCATGGCGGATCGGCGAATTTGATTAATTTATTAAATAAAAACAACAACATTTTTTATTCAGAAAAGTTACATGTACAATGTTTAGACTGATCTGCAAATTAAACGCATACAATCGTTAAAAGCGCGGGCACTACAAACAAGCTGCACGCTCAAACAAACAGCGCCTGGGAGAACTGAGACGTGACAAGAAACAGCGAATCTTCTTCTTCCTGGCGTCTTTTCTGTGCCCGTGTTTCCATGTTAGACTGCACGTTACAAACAAAACACTCCGCCCCGGGCTTAGCGAGTCTGTTACACAGGCTAAACTAACTACCAATTGTCACGCATTTGATTGATGGCTGTCATTGCGATGCCCTTGATGTTGTATCATGGCGGTAATCGTATATCGTAACTAATTCCGTTGATCAGCTGGCCCTGCTTATGGATTAAAGCCGCTCAGCTTAACACTGTTCAACTATCGTAACTGGTTGGCCGACCAGACTGGCCCTGCTTATTGATTAGAGCCGCTCAGTTCTGCCAGCGACGAATAACCTATCTATATTCTAATACAAATTTCATGTATTTTTCCCCCATCTTTATCCCAAATTTAGAAAGATTACATCCTGCCCGCTATTATAAATTACTTGTAAGTATAGAAATCTACAAGAAACAAAAAATGTAAATATTTTAAAATGAAATGCGAATAAAAAATGTCTGTAATGTATCCCGAGCTAATTAAGTTTCGCATGCAAAAACTGACGAAATAAAGCAATACTGTTTAAGTGTCTTTATGGCGCTCTTGTTGCATGTATGTTGACCAAATCCCTATTAATACCTAATTTAGATAATAAAAAGTTTAAAATTGAATAAGAATTTATAGTTGCGACTCAATGCCTCCCGAGCAGATAGATCAACATGAGCCATTAAATATCTCATTCCAGTTCAAATTCCGATACGACTTGTTTCAGTACATCATGTATACTAATTATCAGTTTCCGTATACTGCAGAATGATTGAAAATGACTCCAAAATTCCGTTACTTGACTTCGGTCAAGTTTCGTCACGACTTTCACTCAGACAGTTTGGTAGACTGTCATCTTACAGCCGAGTCTGGGGGGACTTCATAGCGGAACACGACACTGTACATGTCCCCCCCGAGTCTGTTGGCCAACCATTTGTTCTTGATTACAGCTAGCTTCAGGGACTCGCAAGTGAACTGTGCCTCATAATTTGTGTGAATGCACCTGTGGAGGCGCAAAAACAAATCAGGAACACAGAAACTGGCGGTGGTGCCAAGAAAAATAAGAATCGTTAGTGAATAATAATAGTAAATTAATAATTAATTAATTAATAAATAGTAAGTAAATAATAAATGAATAATAAATGTGTTCATAGTTCTTGTAGAATATTGATAATGGTGCTTGTAGTAAGAACAAGTAATAAAAAAATCGTCATCATTAAAAACATAAAATAATAATAATAATAATAATAACAATAACAATTACCATATCAATAAGAATAAGAATAAACTACTAAAACTAAGAATTACTTTCGGTAATTTCAGATAACTGACCGCAGTTTCAGCAGGAAAAAGTAGTCTTAACTGACTCAGTTTTTGTAAATCATAGTTGTCACATAAAATGCTCTCGAAACAAAGCGTTTGGTTGATCAATTGGTGCAAATGACTTCGATAAAATGGATGGAGCGAGAAAGCATGCTTTGTATGTAGTTGGTTAATTGTCCGCATAAATGTAGCGGGCTAAACAGGAATCGCTCATGATATGTACTGGGTAAGATAACTGGAAGTCATTAGAAACACGACAAGCAGGATTCAGGAAAAATAGAAAAATATCCGGCAAATAGTTTTTTATGTGGAGAACACGATAGTAACATAGAAAAAAACAGTACATTGCAGAGTGGTCTCCCTACGAAAAGAGAATTCTCCCAACGTACCTCTCAAGTATTGACATAAGGCCCTGTCACATGAAAACCGTCTTATATTCTTTTATAGAATAATCAACATTAACAAACACACGGAATTTGTCTATTAACAAAACCCGTGTGACATACTCTCATGCAACACGAGTTTTCAGCCAATCAGAGCGTACGTACTATAAATTTATCTTATCAGAAATACAAATCACATATGAAATATGGTAAATAGGAGCGTAACAAAGAGATGAAGTGGCGTTCAACGAGGACAAAACAAGTTGAGTGGGAGCATATGTTACCTGCCCATTCCTTCAAGCACCAGAAGATCAGCATTTTGACATTTCCTTGCAAGATCAGAATCGATCCTCCTGAAAAAAACATCGTAAGTACTCTAAACTTGGTATATCACTATAAAAAGTCAGAGTGACCAACCTACGGACCAACTGAAATCGGGGCGACTTTAGGGACGGACCATTAGATATTTGAGGGGGGAGGAGCATTTATTTTCTGTATGATTTTTTTTCGAGCCAAAAGAATTGCCGGCTCTTTTTTTCGCAAGCTGGGCATTTTTTTTACCGGAATTCATCTGCAGGATTTTTTTTTCGCTTGTGGCATCTGTGGTCGATTTTTTTGGTATTTGCCCCATCCCCCCCCCCCTCCCCCTAAATATCTCATGGTCCGTCCCTTAATGGTAAGGAAACTTTCGCGAACGCCGAGAGGCGAGCATTTAGGTGGATGTAGGGGCATGCTCTCCCAGAAATTTTTAAATTCTGGAAACATCAGTAAGACTTAATTTCCAACACTTTCAGACCAATGTTTATGTCAAAACGGTGCCGAAAATGACCGTTTTTATAAATCATGAAAAGGTTTCCATAGTTGTTCAACGTTGCCACACTTTTTGTAATGCTCACAAAATACGATACTATTTACTTACGAGGGACCAAAAGGTGTACGTTTTATCTTCTCTTCATTTATGTAGTTTAGTTTTATCTTCTGTTCATCATGTGGCGCAAACATTTGCTTACAATTTATCTGAGCCATGCGACTTGTTATGGTTCACCGACTTTCCGGTCTTGTCCATGAAAGCAAAATCAGATCAGCCTCATTCTGTGGTTTTATTTTGTAGTCTTTCCGTCATTCTTAATGACTGCAATTTGGAGTTCACCAGGACGTCCAGTTAAGCAGTTTGTTTCTTCGTTTGACAAATATTACGGTAATTTCACGAAATTATGTTTCTTTACTAGTTAGCTTTTGAAGCTGATCTTTAAAATCGGGATTTTTCTGTCCCGACTGAAGTCGAGTCGGGAATCGGGATTCTCAAAGAAAATTGAGACAAAGTGCTTTCATGTGACATAGCCTGTTAGCCATCAAATAATCAATCTTAAAAAATACATGGTCTGTATTAACAAAATTTCAACTCCGTGTGACATGGTCTTATGTTATGACAAACAAGCATATACAGCTGTCTCAAAAAAAGTTGTCATAGTCAACAGTCGATACTGAAACCAAAGGAACCATAGGTACATTAATATTTAGTGATGTAAATTATAATGATAATGATGGTAGTGATAATAATTGTGTTGTGATGAACCTACATACCCTTGCGGTATTTTGGCCCTGCTGGCCTCGACTTGAAGTTTTTGTTCATGGCCACTGAGGCGTATTATGAAAGTGGTCTGTAATATATGTAACCCTGATTATCACACTCTTTCAAGATGTGTGCGGCTTTTTACGTTCCCTAAGACAGCATGCGAAGCAGGGTCCTACACGCCGGATAAAACGTGACACGAAATGCAGCTGCTCCGCCCCCCCTCCCCTTATCCATCATTCTTCCGCCCATACATTTCTCAACCAACGCACCGCCCGTCTCCTCTCCCCCTCGCATCATCTCACTTACTGCACCGCACTACTTGAGTTTTTGTGTTGCCTCTGCATTTTCTCACCTTGAACACACAACCCTTTTCCGCCTTTCTTTTGTCCCCGCCATTTCTCAGATCAAAGCACCGATTTTCATCCGCCTCTGTATTATTTCCTACCCAAAATCCAACCCCAAAGTCCTTGCTCCACCTTTCACCTACCTGAAATCCAAGCAAGGAGATCCAATTCCTGATTCCATCGCCACCAAGCGACTTTCTTTAACTGCGGATCTTAACAAATTTCAAAAAGACGTCATGAAAAGATACTCAAAAGACTGAGACTCCATTTTAACGGCAACAGTGTTTGATACTTTACGCAATAACTCGATACTACCTATATAATGTGTCTGCTTGTTGTAAGTGTGTGTGTGTGTGTGTGTGTGTGTGTGTGCGTGCGTGCGTGCGTGTGTGTGTATATATGTTTGTAAATAACGCTCTTTTCCAAGCTCCTTTCATTCGATAAAACCACAAACAAATGCAAACAAGAATTTGTGTAGACACACAAACACAAAAATCGTTGCGGGCAAATATTTTAACAAAGTTCAGAAACTATGAGACACAACAACATTTTAGAAACAGGCTAAAGTGTTAAGTAACTTTGTACATCTATTGGTTTATAATTTTTATATAACAGAACAAAATATCTTATAACTGGACACACCACCTGGTAACTGGCCTTCTTTTCCCGATAATCAGTAACTGACGACAAAATAACATGATAACAGAACTGAATTACACGATGACTGGTTACGTTACCTAATAACGGGTCATGTCACCTGATAGCTGGTCAGATTACCTGATAACTGTTGTAAATTACATGAAAACTAGTCTACATTACTTGATAACTGGTCCTGTCACCTGACAACTGGTCACATTTAATACCTGATAACTGGTCTACAATAACTGATAACTGAACATGTTACCTGATAACTGGTCTACATTACCTTATTCATGTAACTGGTCTCATTAACTGATAACCGGCCTACAAAACCTACCTACATAACTATGTCACCTGACAACTGGTCTACATTACCTGACACATGCCTAACTGGTCACATTACCTGATAACTGGTCACATTACCTGATAACTGGTCACATTACCTGACACATGCCTAACTGGTCACATTACCTGATAACTGGTCACATTACCTGATAACTGGTCACATTACCT
>JAOBYE010352428.1:0-14863 GCA_025403585.1 Parazoanthus swiftii | reverse complement strand
CCCAACCCCCTCACCCCCAACTGCACCCCCCCAAAATCAGATCTGTTGCTACTCCTTCATGTTTGTTTTTAAGTTATACTAGTACTTTAATTGTGAAATAATGCATTGTTTATTGAAATCTTTCATAAAATGTAAAACTTGTTCTCTGAAAATATTAAAGACAGAAAGAAGGTTCACTATCACTAAAATGTGCTACCAGGACATCATGAACTATAAAAAATGTATATATCCAAAGTGTCTCAACTTTCTATTGTTCTGATTTTTAGGTGAGAAAGGCTGACTTCAACAGAGACGAATACGTCCAGGATTTTGGCATTTCGATCTCAGACAAGATGATTGACATCAAAGGCCGAGTCATTCCTGCTCCAAAGCTGTTATATGGTGGTCGGGTGAGACGAAAAATACAATAATTATCGTGTAATATTTACGTTGCACAACATTAATCTATTTTATATTATACTGCATTTCTGGTTTCTTATTATATAGTTCTAATACACGGTTATTTTTCTAACTCACTAGTCTGACCGATCTGCGATAGTGCCAAGTAACGGTAAGTGTTTCATTGCATTCTGTTTGTGAAGGAACCCATTACTGAGAGTATCCATTCCCTTCAGCTTACCACGGTTTTCATAACCTCTTAACGCATGTGACTGTTGAGATAATGTTCCTTATGCAAGTTGGTTGACAGAATAACCAATCAGTGTTTGTTGAGTGGCTCCAGTGATTTCTGAAATAGGGAACCAGTCATAGGACATTTTGGAAAAGGGGAGCCGGAAGGAGACCAGAGATTCATTCTGTCGTATTTATCCTAAGTTCCTTTTGTAGTTGTGCTGGTAAAAAGGAGCCCATAGCCCCCTCATCCCCCCAACTATTGCTTATAAACCCACCCACTGGGGGCTAGGGGCGGCTTTGCCTATGCACACAAGAATAGTTTAAGACCAATAGCAAACATGGTACAGATCTCATAATTTTGCTACTATTGATGTTAGCTTTTCTCTAAAACTTGCAAAATATACAAGAACAAGTAGTTTGTTTTTCACTGCAGGTGAGTGGAACATGAAAGACAAGGTTCTGTTCTATGGCATTGAAATCAAAGTTTGGGCTGTAGCTTGTTTTGCGCAACAGGGAACGTGCAATGAGGAAGCCCTGCGAAAGTTCTCGTTACACTTGATGAAAACAAGTACTGATACTGGCATGCCTATCAGATCACAGCCCTGCTTTTGTAAATATGCCAAGAGTGTGGACGATGTGAGTACCTATTAATACCAGTTATATCCAATGGTATACATGTATATCCGCTGCGAAAATTCCACGAATGCACCATTCTTACAATTTTTTAATCGTTCATTTAAAAGCCAATTAATTATTTCGTTAAAATCGTTCGATTTTGCGGCAAAGCCAACTATTACGGACAGACCTTGCCAATAAAAGGATTAAGCTTATGTCTTGAACAAGTAATCCTAAAGACTTTAGCAAAAGCCAATTTTTGAGGCCAAACCTGGTCGAGACTATATCGTACGAAACGCCAGGACTTTTAAATTTACAGGGCTTTAAAAAAATTTTGAACGTGGCCTGTCACCGTGAACTTTGCTCAGACATGTCAGTCAATATGTTTAAGACTTTATGTGTCTTTTTTTTTGTTTTCGACAACATAGACCCCTCTAAACTATGAATAGTATGTCGAAAAGGTTTGTAAAACGCAATATACACCAAGGAATGTTTTGTTGACTTTGTCATGAAAATATGTTAACTCTCAAGTAAATAAAACAGAACTCAAACGAATTCTCGCGCCGCTATTAGCTGTTTAAAATCACTTGTTTGGCAAGAGTGAGTTAAGCTACAGGTACAGAAAGCTTGTCTAACAGATAACCAATGGTGACAAATTTACTGTGGAAGATACACGGAAGGTCTTTTCCGGTCAAATCGTCACTGGCCGGACACTGTCCGTTGACCGGCCGTCACAGTATTGGGGACCTTAAGCAGCTTGGACGCGAACATCAACGAAAACGTTTGCTGAATTTTCAACTTTCGGTTTTCCCTTGTCCTGTTTGTATAACTCATTCGTTTCTTTTTTGTTTTACCTGAAGGTGTGTGAAATCGAAGAATTAGAAGCTTCAGTTTTGAAGCAGCACAAAGATTAAACAGATTCATACTCCAACGTTCACGTTCTCTACAAAACTCCAGAATTGAGCTTTTCGCGTTCTGTTTTCTAAAGACGACGTTGGGAAGGCGGTCAGCTGGTTGCATTCTCACGTGAAGTTATTGTAACTTTCTCGTTAACGTTCGCGACCTAGCTACTTAAGGTCTCTAGCTATTTTAAGCCCTGACGTACGTGGCCCTACGGGATTTGGGTACTTAGTCGCCCTTGCAGGAATCTAATAGAGGACATTTGGAATGAATTTAATCATCAGGTTGAGCCGCTCTTTAACCACTTGAAGAAGACCTACCCCCAGATACAACTGATCATAATTGTGCTGCCAGGAAAAACTCCGGTTTATGGTAAGTATTGGGTTTTAACTAAATAGAAAATAAATTAAGCTTAAATAAAATTATTTTTTTTAATAGAACACTGCTCCTGTTGGCCGGCTTTTCGTAGCCTGCGATTGGCAACGTCCTAAACCTCTCGTTATGTCCAAAGGGTTGCAACGGCCATCTACTTGAATGATATGCAGCGAAGGGAAGCTAAGACTAGTAAGAGACAAGCAAACAAATCATATTCACAACTCTAATTGCTTGATGCTATTTAAAATTTGGTTAATTTCGCTCCTTAAGGCCTGTAATGCTTTATTTTTTGCTAGAAGATTGAATTTTGAGAGGGGAATGGGGGTCGGAGGCAGGAAATCACTTTCTGACTTAACCAGGAGACGTTTATGGCGGTGTATGTAGAAGGAGATAGAATTACTTGGAGTTAACGCGCCTTGTTGTCATTTATCTCTTGCACAACAGCCATTTTGATTCTCATACTCAACCAAGTTCCATCTTTGATGATTCACAATCTTAGTTGTTAAGCCAACAGTTTGTATTCTGTAGTGCCGGTAGTTCATTTATGTGGCATGCAGCCATACCAAAGTTCTAGTGGCACAGACCATGTAAGAACTATTTTTCTTACCTTACAGCTGAAGTGAAGCGAGTTGGTGACACAACTCTTGGTGTGGTTACCCAGTGTGTGCAGGCCAGAAACGTTACAAGGTCATCAAACCAGACAATCTCCAACCTCTGCCTCAAGATCAACGCGAAACTGGGTGGAATCAACAGTATCTTGGCTCCAGAAGTTCGGTGAGCAAGTAATGCTTCGTTTGAATAACAGAACAAGTTTTCCGTGTTTAGGATAATATCGATTTTGAGTTCAGAGGGAATTCTGATTTGGGTCATGGAGTTCCAAGTCAAATTTTATTTTCGCGAAACGTCTATCTTGGCAATACTGTTTTCCAGAAAGTCGGGTTCACTTCGGTGTAAGAACCTCACCACTGACGTCATTGTGTTCCCCGAGAGATGCACTAATGATGTCACAGTGCTAGCAATGAAGCCTCGTTCTATCGCCGAGGATTGGCGTTATGATGCATACTTACACTTATACTCTACAAAATTTACTTGAGTTATGGGAGATGGGTTGACGTCATTAACGTTTCCGACGTCTGGTTAACGTCAGGTATATTGACCTGAAATGATTAATTTAACTCCCATAACTAAAGCATATTTTCCAATCTATGAGTAGAAGAGTGCAACGTGTCAATATTGTTGGGGCGGTTTATCGCCTTCACCACTGGTGAACCCAGTTTGACGTTAGTCAGACTGAGTGACGTCAGTCGTGGGCTCAGTGGCCTTTAAAAAGTATTCTGATTTTATACTGTGGTGAATTGAATTGAATGGTATTCTGTGCTGTATTGTATTGTATTGTATTGTATTGTATTGTATCGTATCGTATCTTATCGTGTCTTATCGATTTGGAAAAATGAGTTGCTCAAATTAACTCCTGTGAGATAACAAGAAATGCGACTGACTGTGTGAAACTTTTGACTCTCCTCCAGGCCTCCCCTGTTCCGTGAGCCGGTGATTTTCTTGGGTGCTGACGTCACGCATCCTTCTGCTGGTGACGAGAGGAAACCCTCCATTGCTGCAGTACGTTTGTACTTCATATAACTTTACGCAGCAATTACTATAGTGATCAAAGTTCTTCTTTTACTTATGAATGGTAGTTAGCACCAGAAAACGAAGCATGTACATGGTTGTGTTTAGAAGCAATCTAGAAAAGTCTTATATAAGTTGACGTTATCTTACGAATATTCATAGAAATAAATTTGTAACTGTTCAAAGAACTTTACTTTTATGATAGTTTTGATTATTACGTGCTAACCAACCCCGCCAACTGTCCTTAAATTTTTGCCTGTGACATTTGCTCACATTGCCACAGATAGGGCGCCAAGTGTTTACAAATTAACCCTACTTATTGTCTACTTCGGTGGCGCAAACCAGGTTTATGTTAACTGGAGATATCAGCAGTTAAGACGGCAATGTCGATGAATTGGCCACTTTCGACCTCTGCCTTGAAGAACCACTACTCGCACTTCTACGCACAAAAAGCCATGGCAAAGGAATTGACGACACATAAAGCAAGAAAGACAGTTATGAACAGTCGTTGTCCCGAGCCAATTCTCTCCCAGCCGCTCAACATGTACTATCTTGCCTCTTACATTTAAATCACTAAAATATCCTTTCTTTCTCTGAATTCTCAATTTGCAAGTTTCAAAACTCTCTTAACCCCAATTTAAAAAAAGGTTGCCCCGAGTTCTTCTGCGCCGTTCAAAACAAACAAAACGAATGATTTTTTCATTGGATTTTGTCAGCTAGTTTTAAAAAAATGTAAGGTCTGCCTCAGATTTGGCGAGGCAATCGTGGCGCCGTCAGAACACTGCTAGGAAGCGCGAAAAGATGCGTTGGAATGTCGCTTGGGGTTTACCTGGGTGAAAGAACCTCACGACTGACGCCACTGGGTTCCCTGAGAGGTGCACAAATGATGTTACAGTGTGAGGAACGAAGCCTCGTTCTATCGCCGAGGATTAAAGATACGGTGCATACTTATACTCAACAAAATTTACTTCAGTTATGGGAGGTGAATTGACGTCATTAACGTGCTCGACGTCTGTTAACGTCAGGTATATTGATCTGAAATGCTTAATTTAACTCCCATAACTAAAGCATATTTCCAATCTATGAGTAGAAGAGTGCAGCGTATCATCATTGTTGGGGTGATTTATCGCCTTCACCACTGGTGAACCAAGTCTGACGTTTGTCTAACGTTAGTCAGATTGGGTGACGGCAGTCGTGGTTTCTTACACCGAGGTAGAGCCGCTCGCTTTAACCTCCCATTGTGTTTTTATGCACTTACTCTCGTCGTATTTGAGAGTGGTGGGTTACAAATCAGGATAAAGTACAAACTCAGTGCATCAAATGGTCGAACCACGTGGCTCAGTGATTGTGTTTCTTTACATGGCAGGTTGTTGGCAGCATGGACGCTCACCCGAGTCGCTACAGTGCCTCAGTTCGTGTCCAGAGTCACCGGCAGGTATGTGACGAGGCTGTGCGGGAGCCTGTGACCGAGTAAGGTTGAAATACAAGGAGACCTTCTGGGAATCGGTTTAAAATAACAGAATGAGCTTAGGAAAAATGGGTTGTTCAGTTCTGGAAACTATAGCCATACTTTTTAGTCAGGAATTGCAGACACATAACTTACTGGGCCGTTCTACGTGTTATTGATTAATAATAGTGATTATAATAATAATAACAATATTAACAATCTTTATTCACCCTAAGTTGTAGTTGTGAAGCTCAACAAACTTTAAAGAGTGTACAAAGCTGCTTTGTCTTAGGTTGAATGAACCGTGACAGTGCACATTGCTTTGTTCAATGTGTAAGCCCAAAAATTTTTACTGGTTCATTGTTTATATGCATTTCAATACCTTTGGTGTTTTGTGCACGGTCAAGGCCAACGAACAAAAGATATAGAGAACAAAAACCTGTAACAAAGAATCGGGCCGAGTTTCGTAACCATTTCGCTCTATTAACTACGGTTGTAGTTAAAAACTGAACTATTTTCGTTCACTTTAATTTAGGACATTGAACAATTAAATTAATGATAAAGTGACATACTTTTGTTGTTGAAATCAAAAGAAGAATAATGTAAAATCTCGCTATATTGAGTGGCAGTGATGTGAGGCTTGTGTTATGCATTTTACAGGAAATTATTGCCGAGCTGGCTGCAATGGTCCGTGAACTGCTGATCCAGTTTTACCGATCAACCCGCCACAAGCCTCAGAGGATCATATTCTATCGAGACGGCGTCAGCGAGGGCCAGTTCCAACAGGTAAGAGAGGGGGAGGGGAGTTGGGGTAGTGCCAGGAATATTAAGGACTTTAAATGCAACTAGGCTAGGACGGCCGGGAACGTCAACGATAACGTTACAAAACAATAAACTTAATTACAGAATATAGTGACTCCAAGGGGAAATGCGACCAGCTGGTCACCTTTTCACTCTCTTCTTTGGAATCTCGATTTTGTGGTTTTCTAGAGAACGTGAACAACAAAGTATGAAGTGTTAAATCTCCGTGTGGCTTCAAAGTTTTCATGTTCACTTACCTTCACGCAAAATTAAAGAGTAACGTCGAATGAGTCCAGTATACAAATAAGAAAGGGAAAAACGGAAAGTTAAACATTCAGCAGCCGTCTTCGTTGACGTTCCCATCCTAGTTGCGTAAGATCTCTAGCTGTTTATTCCTTTCACTCCCAAAAGTACCAAGTGATGTATCGCTCAATTATCATTACCTGTCTCCATACATTTTCTTTAAATAATTGGAGAGAATTTTGCACTTCGTCTTAGCAAATTTTGATTGATGCTTTATTCTCACGTCCAAACTACTTATTTTATATTGATAAAGTAAGGAGAAAATAGATGTTGATAAATTTGTGGTAGTGGAAGTAAAAGGGTTACAGGAATATTTTCACGGTTATTTCACCCAAACTGACTGCTGCTTTGATGATTTAGCTTCTTGCATTTTACCACAAGTATATTAATCGAAACGATTTAAGATCAGATCAAGAAACTCATTTGTCAAAGGATCAGTGCATTTGGGCCTGCGTTACATCAGTCCGGAAATAATTTAACCTACGGATCGATACTAAATTCCCTTCAGTACTCGGCACAACTGCAATCTTTTTTAATCGCCGTCTAAATCAAGCCATCCGTACCATGTTTCATCATGTTAACACAGGTCTGCGCTTGGATATGCTTGTAAAAGTTGGTATTTTGTATTTTACTGTCGTGCTGCTCCTTTAGATTTGGCAAAGGTCTTGCTCAAAATCTTGAAAAATTGAAGCGGAGCAGGGCTGCTTACATAAATACTAGTGCAACTGGAAAGTTAGGTCATTTCTGGCAGATTCCTGCTGATTTAAATCGGACAAGTTTTGGTGTTGGACGTAACCGTCAATGTGGCGGGTACTTTTATTGTCGGGGCCAGGACAGCTGAATCATTTAGGAGCCCTGCACTAACTTGTACTTTAATGGTTTGGTTTTAGGTTCTGTTCCACGAACTACGTGCCGTCCGGGAGGCCTGCATGAAGCTGGAGGTTGGGTACCAGCCGGGAATAACCTTCGTTGTGGTTCAGAAGCGACATCACACGAGACTGTTCTGTAGCGATCCCAGAGACCAGGTATGTGGAAGATTGACATTGTCCCCTTCCCCTCCCCACTGATAAATGAGTTTTCACCCTCTTCCTTAACGCATGCCACACGCTAGCGAATATGCGCACTCACACACAGGCATTCGCGCAAGCACTTTTTTACGTTCACGTAAACGCGTATAGCTGCATAAGTAACTTCCATAGACCATATAGCCAGCGTAGCTTTGGCGTTCTGGTTGGCGGGGAAGAGCGAAAAAGCCCACGCCTTCGCCGCTTCGCCTTTTTCCTTACCCCGCCAACAAGAACGCCAAAGCTACACTGGCTATAGACCATACTCATAAACTGGCATTTCGTATACCACAGTGAGATGGTAAGCTGTAAATTAAATAGGTCTGGATAGAACGAGCAAGAGAAATGACGAGGTCTCCGCAGATTCTCGCTGTCACTCATTCTTGTTATCAACGTTCAGTGCGAGTGACAAAACGTTACTCTAGCAACGTTACTCAGCCAGGGGCACGTCACGTCACGTCACCTACATAATTTTTTCCGCACTATCAGGGGTCTTAAAACAAGGCGTCGTGTGTCGCACGTGACGTCTACTGGCCTTTTCTCCGACGCCTATTTTCATGACAGCTGTCCCCAACTTACAGCGAGTGTCTTTAAACCTCGACAAACTTCCAACTTTCTCTCTGCACATTCCAACTCCTACCATTGACTTTATCAGTTAAGAATCGCTGACTATAAAAGACTAGAGCAGTCACTAGAAGAGCCCAGAGTCATTCAGATTTTTGTGACTCGCTAAATGACTGCAGCTTTTAAACTAGTTTTTTTTGTACATGTATGTATGAACTGTCTGATACTATTTTAATTAGTTGTTATAGTTATACATTTATGATAAACTTTTTTTGTATTTTATACATTAATGATAATTGCAATATTTTTGTGTACAGTAAAATTATTTTGCTGGTCTCTTCTTGACGTGGAAAACCGGCGCTGAAGAATGAATAAAATTGATTAAGATGTCACTTGAACCGCAAACCCTCGTGGTTCAGTTGAACTGTCGTCCATTTTGAAGTTTGTTGTTTTGTGTTAAGCGGATGTTTCTATGTCACGTCTTCTTTTGTCATGGCGGTTTACCTCGGTATAAGAATCTCACGACTGACGTCATAAGGTTCCCCGAGAGGTGCACAAACGATGTCATTGTGTGAGCAATGACGCCTCGTTCAATCCCTGAGTGCTCGCAAAGACCGTGCTTGCTTACACTCACTCATACTCTACAAAGTTTACTTCAATTATGGGAGGTGAATTGACATCATTAACGTGCTCGACGTCTGGTTAACGTCAGGCATTTGCCCTGTAATGCTTAACTCAACTCCCATAACTAAAGCAAATTTTTCCAATATATGAGTAAAAGAGTGCAACTTATCGATTGTGTCGGGCGATTATCGTCGCCCTTCGCCATTGGCGAACCAAGTCTGACGTTAGACTGGTTGATGTCAGTGGTTGATTCTTACACCGAGGGGGACCCCCTGTCCTCGCTTGAGCATTCGCGTGACAGTTAAAAATAACTCCTTGTGTGGGCGTGGTTGGCTCACTCGGTCAGATCTCGGACCATCCTCGGAAACCCAGGGCGTTGCGAGAGCAAAAGCAAGGACAATCAAGAGGGGGAGGGACGGCAGTCTCCACTCTTCGCCCTTCCCTTCCTCAGTTCTTCTCTGTTCGTCTTCCCTGCCCGACGCCCTGGGCTTTCGAGGATGATTTCGGACTGCATGCCAATCCGAGAACTCAGGCGCCGACCTTTTTGAGGGTTGAATTAGTTTGGGCCCCATCCCTCCTCCACGCGCTCACCTTTTTCTTGCCCAGTACTCCAATATGTTCACTGCCCCCGCTCAACCCCAGGGAACCTCTGCGGAGGAGAGAGGTCTGTGCCCCACTCTCGCTGCACCGTCCGTGGAGAGGAATGTCAAGCCATCGGCCCAGTCCCTTGAAATGCTATCGGGGGACTCGACTGTCGTGAACCGTCGTCCAATCTGAATGTATTCACGTTTTTATGAGAATTAACAAGACCTTTTTTTGTTGCTTGTTTGAGGGCTTCTTGTCAACTCTTGAGTCTCATCTTCTGTTGTCCATATTGACCGCGTACCCGTGAGTTACAGAACAGTATCGTGCGACTCAGGTTAAGCCTGAGTTTCAAACTCTAACCTCGGCACTTCCCGATGGGGCGCTTGAGAGACAAGGCTCAGAACTCTTAGAGCCCAATGCCCCGGTGTGACGTCACTCCCTTTGCGCTGCTCAACCAATCAAACTCGAGGATAAAAGTTCTTCATCTTCGAGGCGACGCCAAGTCGAGAAGAGTGACTAATTTATTCGAATTTATGCATGAGCCTACGTCACACAAGAGCATTAGGCTCCAAAGTGCTTAGACTCAAGAGCCCTACCGGAAGCGCCGAGGCAAGAGTCTGAAACTCAGGCTTGCGACAGTTATCACGTCACTGTTATCCAATTTTGGTGCTCACGTGGCTCAAGCGTCAGAGAGACGGGAAACTAATCTCGAATACTTTTTGTGTATTTCTACAGTGTGGTAAAAGCGGAAATGTCCCCCCTGGTACGATAGTAGATGTGGGAATTACTCATCCAACTGAGTTCGACTTTTATCTGTGCAGTCATGCGGGAATTCAGGTGAGTAGCGAAGGCAAGACACGAAAACCAGAAATATACTGTAAATAGTAAATAGTAAACATGAGTTTTTTTTTTCTTTTTTTAGGTAAACTGTTAGCTTGAAAGCGCAATATAGTGCGTCTCAATGTAATACCGGTTTTTAATTCGGTGACAAACCGCTGACAGCCAGGTGACGTGGACCTACATGGCGTCACCCTTCCATAACACGTAACAATCAGTTTGTCACGATTTTATATTAATAGTTATATTCCAAGCAGATAACACTAAAACCTGTTTATTTCTTAAAGGAGTCAAAATACCAAGCAACGTTATAATGATTGGGCATAAAATTTTGGCACTTATGGAAAAAACATGACTGTCTAACTCGGACTTTCCTGGCTAAAACTCTTGAGACGCTTATGTACAAACATAGTTTTTCTGTCTGTGCCCCCTCTCCACCCTTGCTGGGATCCAAGAACATTTATCCTTTTTAGTACAAGTGTTGCAGGTATTTAATCGAAATAAAATTGCTAAATTTGTATACTAATAAAATTGAAGATTAAAGGAAAATTTTTAATTTAGTTTTAACCGAAAATGCTCTACATCATTCATTGCGACGCAGAGAAGTAGCTGATGAGAGCATTTCTAAAGGAAGTTAAAGAATGTTTTTTTTTATCATGGCGCCCATCCGGTTGATAGTCCATAAAAAATTAAACTTCTTCTAACTAGAACCTACTCCCCTCAGGGAACCAGCCGGCCAACACATTATCACGTGTTGTGGGACGACAACAACTTCCGGGCCGACGAGATGCAAGCACTGACGTATCAGCTTTGTCACACGTACGTCCGCTGTACAAGGTCTGTGTCCATACCCGCGCCGTGCTACTACGCTCATCTGGTCGCCTTCAGAGCTCGGTATCATTTGGTGGAGAAGGACTTCAGGTAACTGACACTTGTGGTTTCCTTATATGGCAGGTGATCAGCCGTTGCGCGCTAGGAACGCCTGGCTGAATGGATCACGTGAGACCGTCGCAGAAAACCTCTCGCCCTTAAAATGGTCTCAGAATGACCGCCATTTTTAAATTTTGAAAAAAGGTTTAAGTTCACTGAAAACTCGGTAATTATCTTTAAAATCAGGCCTAGCGTTTTCGCTTGAAGAAGGTTGAGTCAGCAACGTAAACGATTGGATATTTTGAGTGTTTTTAAAAAATCACCAGAGCAACTTTTGTCGTAAATAAGAACTTACCAATTTTATTTTCTGTTTTACAGAATTCGTTTTTTTTGAATAAACAAAAAACAACATCGTTGTTTCAGTACTAATCTCGCGGCGCCTTCTGAGATGGTTTCCCTTGAGTAAGCAAATCAACTTCTAGCACCTGATAAATATCCGAATGCCTGTTTTTCCCCTTGTTTTAACTGTAGCTTGTCTTTATAAATCTTTCTCAAAACGATTGACTTTAAGACGTGCAGTGAATACGGTAGCACAAAAACCCAAAGGGATTGTGAAAGCTTACTACATTAGCTTGCATTTTATTCAAGTCAGAAGCAGCTTTGATAGTCAAAATCACTCGACCGATTAGAAATAATTTCTTCTATCGTACAATTGGTACAATTCCTAGAACCCTTTGTTGCTGTTGCAAGTCCTACAGTCTATCTTGCTTTGTGTCTAGAATTGTACTAAAAACAGACCAATATAAAGAACCCTAAACTTTGAGCTAAACCAGTCATCTGTTGACAACTGTACAATAAAGTATTGTGAGAGTGTCAGCTATTGTTAATGCTATTGTTCAAATAGGGTCTTCGTTCTATTGTTAATGCTATTGTTTAAAGATCATTAGGGTCTTTCCCTCATTGATTAGAGGTTTCCTGAGCCGCAATGGCCTTAGTTATTCAGTTTCGCGCCCTGAAATCCCACAGGAAAGTAACAGTGTTTGTTTCTTACTTACTCACAGCAATAACGGTTCAACCACTTCCGGGGCAAGCGAAGAGCCGAGTGGTGTCGCCCACATCCTGGCAAAAGCTGTCCAAGTTCATCCCGAAATGTTGAAAGGAATGTACTTTGCGTAGCCGCAAATATCAAAAAGAGAACATTATAAACAAAATGAAAATACAACTTTTAAGGTATCGTATTACACTTTATTTTCGCAACACTTTAATTACGCTGTTGTTTTTTTTTGAAAAGTGCGAAAGTTTGATGTCGCGAAAACTAAACTTGTTAGTCACAATGTAGAGAGCCAGTTTCCGTATTTCCTCTAATTAACCCCCTGGGGGCTTATTTTTCTTTGCGACCTTTCAAGTGGGGGATTATTACTAGAAGGGAGGGGCTAAATAGAGGCTTGGGACTTGGTAATTTTTCACCCTAAATTGGTACCGTATACTAATTCACACAACACATGCATCTATATCAATTTGTATTTATTAAAATACCCAATCCAGCACATGTATATTTATTTTTCAAAAATAACGTAAGTGCATTTTGTTATAATACTACAAATGATCAGTATTTTGCATAACGAACTCCACAAGAAAAAAGAAAAGCTTTTAAAAACACATGACTATAATTTTGTCTGAAATTTCGACACAAAGCAAGTGACCTATCTAATGTTTACGTTTTTAAATTGCAAACGAATAAACCCATTATAAAGCTTTAACATTCCTATTTTGTTATAATTTCATCCTGAGATTGATTTCCCGGTGATTTCTTAATTTACAGAGGGTGGGCGCTAAATAGAAGGTAGGGGCTTATGTATTTAGTTATTTTTTTTGCTACCTTTCGAGTGGGGGATTCTTAAAAAGGAGCTGAGGGCTAATTAGAGGCTGGGGGCTAAATAGAGGAAATACGGTAGAACGTATTGCATTACAAAATTGCAAAATATAGTGACCAAAACACGACCATTCCAAAACTGTGGAAATGAAGTGTAATAGAGTAAAGTGAAATGTGATTATATCGTGTTTCAATTTTCTTTTCCGTGTAATACACTGGGCGTGTAGTTTCATTATTTAATTTTTTTAAATCAAATCTGTATAACTGTAAATTTTCAAGCGAGCACTGATAGAATATTTTTACCACAATTACTTATATAATTTTTACAATAGACGTTTTAGCTCGTATAGAAACTATGCGGTAAATGATTAAAGAGAACATTAACATTAAAATGTTATAGGCTGTCTGAGAAGTTACCTGGCATTCTTATCTACCTTGTATTTTTAATAACCCGTTAGTAATCTGATTACTCGGCGCATAAAATTGTTACGCTCCATATGTAGATTTTATTGTACATTACCGCTATACGTGAGCAGAAAACAGGAAAAAATCAAACCACAAAACTACAATTGTAAGTTATACGAAAATAATAAATCGATATCACGAATGTTTAACTTAAGCTGCTTGATATGGTGTCATGTTTTGAATCCCAGAGGTAGTTTGACGTTTAGTTTTCTGGTTTGAAATAGAAAACAAGAATGGCTTGTTGTATAGAAGAGAATCTGTTTTCATGTGTTTTTCTGTATTTTATACAGAAAAAAATTGGAAAAAAATAATCAAGAATGGCTTGTTGTTTATCAGAAGAGAATCTGTTTTCATGTGTTTTTCTGTATTTTATACAGAAAAAAATAGGAAAAAAATATCAAGAATGGCTTGTTGTTTATCAGAAGAGAATCTGTTTTCATGTGTTTTTCTGTATTTTATACAGAAAAAAATTGGAAAAAATATCAAGAATGGCTTGTTTATCAGAAGAGAATCTGTTTTCATGTGTTTTTCTGTATTTTATACAGAAAAAAATTGGAAAAAAATATCACGAATACTCAAGAACATTTGAGAAAAGCAAAGGACGTTCAGACTGGGCTCTTATAGAATAAGAAGAATAAACCCGGGGGGGGGGGAGGGGAAGGGGGGGTTACTTCTTAGTTTTTACAATAGTAATACTCAAAAGTAAAAAAATTACCAGCAACTTTACACGCTTTTGTTTTTTCTTCACTTTTTCTGTGTTATTTATTGGCTTTTTTCTCACATGTAATTTTTCCTACATTTCTTTGTTAATAGGTAAAATTTTCTGCATTGTTAATTGTAAACCATTTGCAGGTCAGTGGTGTATATATTGTTTTGTAAATATTCTACTTGTCAAATAAATATTGTATTTAATTGGGATAAGCCGCTGGATGACCGGGGTCGTATTTCCACGACTGGATCGACTCTGATGTGCGGGTTGCATTTTCAATCGAGTTACTAGAATGAACTCGTGCATTTTCAGGATTTTGGAGGTAAGAAAGTTCTGGCAAATAGAGTTTTAAAATTGGAAGATCCGTGAGAAAAAAGTGACTAGTTTGGGATCGCAATTATTACGTATACATTTGCCCAAAAGTGACTAAGATGGGGTCTATAATTGACCACAGAAGCCTATTATGGGTGTACGGGTTCTGAGAGGCCAACGGGCACAGACCCTGCAAGAATTGGCCCAGGTGCCGGGGGGGGGGGGGGGGGGGGGGGGGGGGGGGGGGGGGGGGGGGGGGGGGGGGGGGGGGGGGGGGGGGG
>JAOBYE010352317.1:0-14864 GCA_025403585.1 Parazoanthus swiftii | reverse complement strand
GTTTTTGTTTTGCCGTGAGGGTTTTTGTTTTGCCGTGAGCTTTTTTCTTTTGCCGTGACAGTTGTGGGCCACCGTACGAAACATATGCTGGAGCCACCGAGGGTAAAACCGGGGACCTCCAGCTCCGAAGGCCGCGCACTAACCAACTGAGCTGCGCCTACTTCTATGGACGTTAAAAAGTCCATAAAAAAATAAACGAAAACCATAATTGGAAAATGATCCAATTAAAATAATTTTGTCATTGGGATGAAAGAACAGCACCTTGTCGAGCAAATTGAAAATTAACGTTTCTGCTCCTGGACCAAATATAATAATACTGCTAAAAACGACTTACAGCGGTGTGTTGTTCTGGGGTTTGCCAGGTGGGAGTGGGCACCTGTTCTCTGATGAACCAACATGTCTGGGTTGTGGGATGACGTACTCTCCAGGGGTTGGTGATCTCAAACCATTTTGCATGTTTGTTGGCATAGTCATTGCTGAAGAAAAGTTTTGAGGTGCAAAACTTGAGAATGTATTACTAGCTTGCACGGGTGACAAGCTAGAGTTGAAAGAACTTGAGGTATGTGGGAATGCAGCAGCGGAAATGGGGCTACCGACAGGCGATGTTGAGTGAGTTTTTGGTGTGTTGGCTTTTGGTGGTCGTCCAACTTTACGCTTTGGTTCATCATCCGATGGTTTACTGGGTCGCTTCTTTGTAGTGCCACTTACGGTGCGTTTTTCTTTTGGCTGCGGCTTTAACCTCGGCTGCACTTTGTCTTTTTGCTGTGGTTTTTCTTTTAATTGTTTTTTTTCTTTTGGTGGCACCTTTTCTTTTGGTGTTGGTTTTTCCTTAGGTGGCGGTTTCTCTTTCGCTGGTGCCTTCTCCTTCACGAGTGCTTTTTCCTTTTCCACCTGTTTCTCCTTCTGAGGTTGTTTTTCATTTTGCTGCTTCACCATGGACTCTGTTACAGAATTCAATAATGGTGAAAACTGGGTTGGTGGAGCAACAGCCGGAGGCAAACACTGTGCTGTTGAGCCAAGGCTAGAATTAGGGAGGGCACAGTTTAATGGTGAAGAATTCAGAAGGCTTTGTGAAGTTAACACCCCCCTGTACGGATTGTTCAACAGAGGAGATATTGCCGTTGGAGGTTCCGTTGCAGCCGCCACTGCCCCTCGCATCAACCCTTCGTCCGCCACAGTTGTACCTGAACCAGTTGCCGCAGCAGTTGTTACTGTGGGTGTCACGACGGGTGAAGGTAGCGTTGTACTTGCATTGCTCGGGGGTATTTTAGGGGAGGATTCTTGTGTCTTGGGGGTGCTTGGAGCATCACCACTTAACTTGGCTGCGGAGGGTTTCCTTCCACGCTGTTTGGGTGTTGGCAGCTCTTTGAAAGAGGTGTCTTTTGAAGAAGTGCCAGCTGAACTTTTGTTACCTGTACTGTCTGGTTTGGCTGACGGGCCAGAGGCAGAATTTGCTGCCGGGGAAGATTTAGGTTTTGCCACAGCCTTCTTGTCTTTCTCTTGTTTTCCCTTGGGTTTCTCCACGAGTGGTCCTTTGCTCTACAAGTGACAGAGTTCTTAATATTAGGAGCTGGGTTTTTAACTTGATAGTTGCCGAGTATTTTGTCTAACGGGCAATTTATACACGTAATTACAAAATGGCGGCTGCCCGCGATAACCTGGGTCGAGTAGCCTGAAAGCGAGGCATCGAGGGCCAAGACCTGTGGCAGATCTGTGTTTACTTATGGTAATCGCGACGGGCGCAGTCATGCCTCAACATTGCTGTGTTCCTTAATGCACAAAGAAGGTTTACGAAGAGGATGGCGTCAAGATTTCTTTCCTCAAGGCCCTCGATGCCTCGTTCCCATGCGACTCGTCCCAGATCATCGCGGGTGGCCGCCATTTTGGAATTAGGTGTATGCGATTACAATAAGTGTGTCTATGAAGATGCAATAAAACAGTAAAGTGAGCGTTGCTAAAAAGCAATAACTTGCATGTGAAAACTCACAAGCTGACCCCCAAGCTATTTAATTTATGAATAATACAGTGTACAACTTAAGGTTTTGCAGCTAACTTTGGTGTTAAAATATAAACTGCCTTAAATTCTGTTTGTCCTGTTCTAATAGTAGCATCTCTTGTTCGTGCCACTCACTCGCACATGAAGAACATGTGACGACAGACCAATATTAGAAGATGCTATACTGAAAAATAGGAAATGAGAACGTAAATTGTAAACTACGCCATCGTCACCAGGCGCGTAGGCAGGGGGGGGTGCGCGGGGTGCGTACGCACCCCCCGGACCGAAAAAGGTCCGCATTTGGAGGTTTAATAAGACGATGAAGAAGCCCGAATAGGTTTTTCGTAACAATAGGTACTACCGTAAATCGAAACGTCAAAAAAAAAACGGCCATAAGTGTGTTTGCCCCATAAATTTGGCATTTAAGATTCCAAGTTTACGAGATTTGCACCCCCCCCCCTCCAACAAAAATCCTGCCTACGGGCCTGGTCGGCACAGCTGTCAAATCCAAAAAAATAGACAAAACAAAACAAAACCTTGGGCTTTTCAGGCGTCTTGTTCCCAACTGGAGGTTTAACGTCCTGGAATTGAAACAATTGCAAGTGAAACACAAATTCAGAGGACTGATAAAAGTTCTTATTCTGTACGAGTTTCCTACTTTTATACAGAGCATGCTGATTACTGAATCAGCATGTGCTTGGAACATTAAACAGGGTTCGTACTCTTTCAACACTGTGAAATTCCATGACTTTCCATGACTATTTCCATGAACTTTAGCAGTTTTCCACGACCTAATTTGACAATCTGTTTCTTTGCAATACACACACAAAGAGTTTTAGACTTCCGTTCCAAATTCAAAAGAAAAGTGAGCAGCCATTAAGTCAGGCTATTGTGTTTGGCAGTGTTTAACAGTGATCTGATTTAATGAGCGCTCACTTTTCCTTTGAATTTGGACCGGAAGTCTTAAACTCTTGATGTGTGTATATATCAAAAACTGTTCTCGACATGAAACTTTTCCAGGATAGCAAATATTTTCAAGAGAGAAAACAGTACAAGTATTTACCTATACGTCTAATGTCACTGGAATCTGGTTTTCCGTAAGTGAAATCTGACGAGTTTCTGTTTCGTCTCACTCATTTAAGTTAACTAACCCATCTTTTACAGTACACTGTAATTTTCATTTTCCATGACTTTCCATGACCCAAATCAAAATTCATGATTTTCGAGGCCGGGAAAACGAATTTGTAAAATTCAATGACTTTCCAGGTTTTTCATGACCCGTACGAACCCTGTTAGAGATTAAAGAACAGACTACAGATTTAAGTGTTTATTAATTTTGTTTGTCCCAATTGTGCTAACCAGTGAAGGTAGTTATATCATGACAGAACACTTTACAAGTATTTAAGTTTATAACTATTTGTTTCAGAACACAGTTTGATTTTGAAACAAGGCAAGGCAAAGTCGTCTTCATCAAAAATAAAATTGTCAAGCTGTTGGAGGATTTAGGTGAATTTTTATCATCAAAAGTTTTTTCCACCAACAAATCCATGGCAACTAACGGCCTAGTAAATAATAAACAAACAAAAAACATTAACTACACCAACACGGTACCTTTTTCTTCCAGTGATACTGACAGTATCCCACATACTTCACTGTTGGTCGTCCTGTCCCATCACTCTCTTCACACAACAAACCAGAACTCTGGGCACTAAATAACAATAAATTCAAATAATCTGAATCAAGATCTGAAGGCTAAACTTGTTCTCATAGCTGTATCAACATCCTGACTATAAACCCTGGGTTTTTCCATTTCAGAGGGATTTTGTGCAGGTGTTTAGAATGCTTGGAGCACTTCCACATGTACATGTAACTACTCCAGACCTCTGTTTACTCACATGACAAGTCACAACTGTCTATAGAAAACAGCTGTATACTGTACTAGCATGAGTGTTATGTTTCAAAACTTTAACATCAAATCAGGCCATTATTTCACTCAACTGGTAATTCATGTCAAACATAAAAAGGTTCATGTAAGGTAAACATTCTAAACAAAATAATAAACTACATGTAGAGCAGAGTCTGAGTTTGTTAAGACTGGTCATTGTAATTAACAAAACATTGGAGAAAGTCTGTGCTAAGTTATGACACAGAGGTAAGGGGCCACTTATGCTTCATTAGCTGTTGAACCACTATTAAGAACATTACCCCATAAAAACAAAAGAACCCATTTAAGAACCAAAACAGCAGGATTTTTCAAGTACATATCGTTTTTTTCGTAAAGAACCATTTCAGGATGACTTGGGAAAATGATGGTTCCAGTATGTGGGGTATTCTTGTACAATAATGCCCATTCAAGTAGGATTTATGATATGTTTAAAAAGTTAAAAGGCATAAGTATGTACAAATAAATTGAACCTGATGATGACTTGTAGTCGAAAATGTTCGGTTTTATTTGTACATACTTTAGCCTTTTAACTTTTTAAACATTTATAATCTTAGCGAACATTAAGTTGAACGATTTATGATATATTTTGTTATATTTACATCCACTTCTATAGACAGACTTTATTGTTTACTTTTAGCCCCATTTGCATCATAAAACCAAAATTCAGGACTGAAGCAAAATGAGGCCATAACTCAACAGAGACTAGAACAATTAGAACAATCCGAAAATTTGTACTTCATATCTATAGAGAATAATTTAGGAGAAATGAATGTTTGGAAATGTCAAAATTACAACTGAAAGTTCTGTTTAACTGGAGGCAATGTCTTGCCTCCAGCCATACGTTCTCTGTAATTTTCAGCATTTTTGAACATTTATTTCTCCAAACTTATTCAATATATCAAGCTACAAATTTCAGTGAATATTTATTGTGTTATGCACTATCAAAGTCTCGAACCAATTTGGTTAAATCCTGGACTTGGCTCTTCACTGTGTCATGTTAATGACATAAACTGCAAACAATGAGATCATCTGAAATCCACCTATAAGATGGTTATAACAGTGATGGAGGGAGGTACAGTAAAAGAGTTTATTCCATGACTATTTCAACGGTTCCAGAAAGTTATACTGTACCATCGTATCATACCAAACGACTTACCAGGTAACATGGAATGCATGTCGGCAGCCTGGTTTGTTACATGCCATGCAAGCTCCATGTGCAACCTTGCTTTCTCTCCCTCGCTCTTCACAAATGTAACAAGTCTACAATTACAAGATAGAACATGTAAAAAGCCTGTCTGCAATAACAACATTTGGAACACAGAACTGGTAACAAGTCTCTGTCTGCAACATCAACATTTGGAAAATAGAACTGGTTATAAGTCTCTGTCTGCATATCATTATAAAAGAAATAGATCCAACTGTGTGCAACAGCTGTTACTCAAATGATGTCTTCAGAAGCCCTGTTATCATGTGTAGTTATTCAAGACATGTTCTTTCCACTGGAAATCAAACACTAGTTGACTCAGTCCCACTGATAAGGTCATTTATAGGTGAATAGTTGCATGATGTCCAGATGTTGAGTGTACACTGTAGGTACTGATGGAGGATCAACAGGAGGCTCATTAACCCAAGATAAATACAATTTCTGGGCTACATGATAAATAAAGACAATGGTGGAAATGTTTCTCTGGTTTATTTTTAGGCCATTACAAGTTTATTTCTTGTTCTAATACAGATACTCAAGGTCAATATTGAGAACTGAAGAGAATTACAAAAGAAAAGAAAAAAGGTAACACAAGATTTTCATTTACACAAAAGATATATGCTGCCCTTTTTTAGAAAAAACTTTAGACATGATCTGCATGAAATGGCATTACAGTACTGTATATCAAATAAAGGTTTGTTCACAAAATTTAAAACTTTTTTGTTAATCAACCCATTCTGAATAAAACATGCATTTCTACTTTAATTTTTCTTTTGTTTTTAAACTTTTTTCTTCATTTCAGTAAAAATTGGACCACAGGAGTTGTAAAACAATAAAAAAAATTGATGTAACCTTATTCAACATCGTTAAGTATTACACAAAAAACAGCTTGATAGTCTGATAATCTGCTACATGACACCCATAACATAAAAAGGAACTGTGGGTATAGTTTTTCATACACCTTCAGGAATGGATTTTTTAGAACCCCCCTCCCAAACCAAGGACAAAATAAATGATCAGTCATCAACATAATAGTTATTACTGTACTAATTAAAAAACACTGAAAAGATTTCAACATGAAAGTGACCAATTAAAAATGTATCAACAGAAACAGTTTTTAACTTTGTTAATACCTTTTGATACCGATCATGAGGTACAGATGCTAAGATAATTGGTTCCATGGTGGCAACATTACCAAAGCGCACTTCCGGAATATATAGTGCACATACCACATGCGCCCAGCCTAAAACAAATAACACCATATCTCATTTCACTTTAACTTAATAACACATAATACATGATCAATATAAAACACTGACAACATAGAATGATGAAAAATGTTATTTGTTTTATCCTCCAACTTATAAAATTAGAAAGTCCAACATAGTTAAAAAAATAACGTGCAGTGGACATGGTGTTCACTGACTGATAACAAAATTCCAGGAGTTCTCCAGGGTAAAAAATTTACTTTTCCAGGACCCAACCTCAAAGTCTCCAGTAATTTCTACAGCTCAAAGCAAAATGGGACAAAAATGACCAAAATCCCCACAAAAAAAATTCCTGAGATTGAGTCTCAATTTAAAATTCCAGGAGTTTTCCAGGAGTACAGGAAATTATCTTTTTTTCCAGGAGTTTTCGAGGGCCATGAAAGAAAACTTCAAAATTCCAGGAGTTTTCCAGGAATTCCAGGAGTAGTGAGCACCATGGTTGGAGCCTATTTTGGTTGAGTTTAAGGTGTTTGATAGTATTAATCAGTGTTTGACACAGGAGTTCAAACAACCTGAACTGCAAAATACAACTGCAATGTTTCCTCTGATACTGTTGTGTCTTTCTATTGTGTTTGTTTTGTGAATCATAAATGAGTCTGAATTCCAATTAAGGATAAAACTTAATTAAGTGTAGGTACATGTATATCTTTACATTAAAGTGTGACAAAAGAACTGATGGAAAGCAGGTTCTGTGTCAACATGAATCTAATTAGTTGTGTTGCCAAGGTGATTAGAGTGATGAAAAGTATATGCATGTATATTCTGAATGTGACTTGTAAGCAGTGTGAATATGGAACACTGAATTTACAATACACAAACAATCCCAAGACTTCCTACAGTTTGTATTTAGAATTCTAGAACTACTGGTAGTTCCATTTCTTCAACGAAAATGTTGGAAATATCTCAATACAATTGCCAATAAGTCTTTTTGGAGGTACATACTTGCAAAAATTGTAGCTTAAAACAGAGTTACCTCAATTGAAACAAACAGTGCATTGAGTGTATGACAAGAAATAAAAGAGTGAAATAAAGTCCTCGAGTGTGAATCAGTTAAACATAATTAAACAAATAGGAGACATTCCTTTTACTTTTTATTGATATCAACTAAAAATTAAAATTTCATGAGGACTGATAAACTAAAAGACTTAAAAATGCTTCTGGAAACTCCTGAAATATAATAATAAATTATACTAATGTACAGTATGCATATTTAAGGTTACTGAACACCTTGAGTGGTGTATTTAGTTATCAGTCCGTAGCTCAGTTAATATGCGTCAGATACCTATATATCACTGGAGAGCTTATAAAATTCTCTAAATGGCTGGGTAATTCATTTTTGTAAAATCTTTTTTTTTGAGTGAAATTCATTGTGTAGTTTCTGACCAAACATTTTCCCTTCTAGAAGTTCCAAATCCATCAGATTTCACTTTCTACTATCAATTGTCACCTTGCTATCTTCAGCACAGTGTGTATACTAAATCTGTGTCGGTGATTTTAATTTGAATCAGTCAGTCACCTTTTATGGCTGGTTCTAGAAAGTTATAAGGTTTTTGAGTAAACAAGTGGAGAAATCAAGTCAGAAAAATTCTTAAACACAGTGCTGAAGTTAGCAAAGTGACAATTGATGGTAGAAAGTGAAATCTAGTGGACTTGGAACTTTGAGAAGTGAAAATGTTTGGTTCAAAACAGCACAATGAATTTCTTTCAAAAAAACGATTTTGCAAAATTAAGTTACCGTACTCATTCATTTAGAGAATTTAATAAGCTTTCCAGTGATATTTAGGTTTCTGGGTGTCTGACGCATAATAATGGAGCTACAGACTGATAACTAAAAACACTGCTCAAGGTGTTCAGTAACCTTAAAATCTTTAATTTAATGATGTAGCCAAAGGTGTACAAAAAATGTGTGCTTACGGAAATTTTATTCACATTTAATTTTATTTGTTTAAATTTTTTTATTCACCATGTTGTAGTATTGTGGATGAAGAAGGACTATAATACTTCGGTTGGATAACAAGCTTTAATTTATTACTCGAGAGAATGTATAGCCATGCTTGTATACTCTACCATCACTTAATTTACTGCTGTTTGACTTACCTTTTTATGATTTTACTGAAAAAATAAGAAATATACTTACACAGCTAAAAAAAAGAACATTAATTAAAGGCTGCAGCCTGAAACTAGATTGACTGGGCAACTGGGCCACACAGACTTTTTCCTTATGCGTTACATCCATGATAAAGTATATAACAAAGTTCTGAGACAGATGATAAAAGACATCAACCATCATGTCTCAATCACCAAGCTGATTGGGTGGCCTTACCTCCAGTATCTGTCCTTTTCAGTGCACCTTCCTTTGATGGACAAAGTTCACATTTCTGTGCGAGAAGTTAGAGATCATAACATAATACAATATCAAGTTGTTTGTCATAAAATTGGTGTATACAAACCCTGTCTAAGGAAGCAGGCCTGGGGCCATTGGATTTATCAGGGAATCCCCAACCACACTTGCAAACGGCTTGATGTTCTCAAAACCTTAAGGTTCTCCATCAACAAAACATATTCACAACAATAGTGTACCCTTAAAATAATGTCAACAAACTGGAACGGAAGCCAAAATGCAAACTGCTTAAGAAGCGATTTAAAACTTTTAACACAGAAACCAAGTGTTTTAAAATCGTTAAAGTGTACTAAGTGTTTCTCAAGGAGCCATCCTGCAAGCTACTACAAGAGCACTTCCAAATATTTATGTTCGTTTAGTTTATAGTTAGCTGCAAGATGCGAAGCAACATCTGTCATTTTACAGCGGATTTTAGTCTCACAAATCAACTGAATTTCCAACTGCTAATACTCATTGCACGACACTGAAATACGGAAAATGGTGAGCTTCCGGAAACACAACCATTGTTCGTTTCTTTTCTTGACCAATGGCTGCTACTCATTACTCTTTGAAAAATATGCAATTCAAAAATCTTGCTCACCACGCGAGCAATTCTCTCTTGCGAGATGCATTTGCTGCAGAACCAGGGGCCTTTGGGAACTTGGACAATTCCATAGCAGGCTGCAAATGCAAGAAAAATTTCAGTAGACAATCTAACATCAAATGAAATCTGATATTCCAAGATTATCACCTTGGTGGACAGCAACATTACAACCGTGTCCATCACAGTAAACAAGCGGGTTTTCATCCCAGCCTCTCTCGTCTGAACACACGCAGCAACCTCCAACCATTTCCTTCATTCTTCTTTGCTGAATACAGATTTTTGCTACATATATGCAAACGCTATTTTGAAAATTTGACTTCTTTTTAGTATCGGTGGTGTACCGTTCTCGCAAAAAGGGAGAAAAAGCAAAATTCTTACAAACTTTTCAAAACCATTGCTTTTCAAACGAAAATGGACGCGCGTTGAAATTGACACGCACGTGCTGAAAAGAATGCGCGTGCGCATAACGAGCAACCGCAGACCTAGACCGGAAATGATGTTTTTTCTTGCATCTCCAAATTATTTAGTGTTCACACTCCAGGAAAGGAAAGTTGATATGGACTGAAGGTAAATTTTCTACAAAAGATCTCCAGGTATGTTATCTATGCTAGTTTTAGTATCATGTTGAAGCATAGCAGATGTCGCAAAGATCGCGATCGTACGAAAGAGTGTTTCTCGGGCCAACAAACATTAGAAAATGCATATTACAAACGAACACCAACAATTTTGGGTTCTCTCTCAACAGGTTCCGAGTTTGGCCAATTCATGGCAGATTCTAAATACTACAAAACGACTAAAAACGGCTTGTCGACGTTTTACGTACTAAACGACGTCAAGTCAGAAACACGAACGAAAGAGACTGGTAGTAATGGCGAAATCTCGGAGAAATGGAATGAGACAAAAGCAACAAAGAAAAGAAAGCCTTTGCATCTTTGGACCGTCGATGAAGTTTGTGACTGGCTTCAATACTTAGCGTTAAATCTTACAGAACAATACGAGACCCATATCAGAAGGCATGCGATAACTGGCCGTGTTTTGGGGAGGCTTAACGACGAGAGTTTGACGCTAATGGGAATAAATCACATGTCTGACAGAAAAAAGGTCTTGCAAAACATTTTGCTTTTGAAAATGAAACAAGACCTCCTGGAAACGAAGCAGATGAAGAAGAGTTCTTCTGGCTTTGTGGGTTGCTGATTGTTGCTACAAGCACCAAACAACTGGAGGCTACTGTTGTGTTTATATTTTGTTATATTTTTGTTTAACAGTGTTTGGCATGCAAGGTTCGTGACTGATCCGAAGACATAAGTCATAACATCCTGACATACTTGACATATTTTGGTAGTTCCGCAAAATAAGTGTTGATAATGGACATTACTGAATATTTAATCACATCATTTTCGTTTTAACTAAGAAGATGTATTTTAGCGGAAAAGCTAATCCTTTTGCAAGTCAAGTGGCCAGCTAGTGCTTAACTCTATTCATCCCAAGACAGATGTTTTCCCCGCACAGGTCAGCCCGCAGAAGACACAAGGAGCTGGTATACTCCTGCATAATATATATTTAACAGTTGTTCCACAACCGCGCGTGTAGATACATGTAGCGGACAAGGTGCGGAGCACCTCAACACTACTGTTGTTTATACGTCTACTAAATTTAGCAATTTTTTCCGAGAAAGATTTATTTAGCAGCTGTAATTTAGCATTTTTTGAAAGCTACTAATATTAACAGTACTGCCCAAAGAAAGTGGAGAGAATATTTTAAGTTTATATTTTAAAATGCAACTACTTTCTTTGTTGTTGTAAAGCTCTTTAGAATATATTTTCATAACAAAAGCACTGTGTGTATTTTGAAAATTATTACTATTATTATTATTATTATTATTATTTTTATTATTATCATTATTATTATTATTATTATTATTATTATTATTAATATACTGTATGGCCCAGTACAAAATAACGATGAGTATGTTAAACATCCCCACCTGCTTCACTGTTTGGAAACTGCCTCCATTTTTTTTGTAAATCTGCCAAATGGATGTGCATTGTTTGTTAAGAGTATCAAATAAATGAAATTTTATACTTTAGTCTTGTGGTCTCACATAAGTTTGACACAATTCAAAAGTGAACATTCTTGGCATCATGTGATGTTGTGTTGCATGATGTATGTTAAATGTTTTGTATAATAATAATTTTATGATCTTTTTCTTGAATGTTGTTTTTCTCTTCAACTACAAAGAACTACTTATTCTTTAAGTAGCACAAAGTACTACTTAAGTAGCACATATGTGTTTAAACTAAGATCTACATAAAGTGAAATTGGATGTGTGTTGCATTGTCAAAAAAAAGGTATTTTTGTGGTTGTACATTGAGTATATGTTGAATGTTTGATCCTGCAGGGGCATTAACTTGCTTTTTGCCCTAATAAATAATAATAATAATATCCTTAGAAAAGTGAAGTTAATTTTTTATAGAAATAATTAGCCACCTCCTATTTTTATGAAAAATCTGGATGCTATTTAAACATAAGATTTTTATTTTTACTTGTGCTAATGATAAAATTTTAGTTGAATTTTTGCCAATTTGCTAAACTTGGTGGCATTGGTAACTGCTGACAATAGTAACCTTATGGTACGTACAAGAATGCTAATAAACAATGAATAAGCAATGGATGATTTTAACTTTGACTATTTAATCAAATGAAATGGCTTACTTTAAGATAAATTAAAGTTTATGTCTTGAATTCTATTAGAGATCTTAGCTATATCATCTAACAGTAAGTGAACCACGGCACATGAAAAAGACCAAAAGGAACTGTTGGAAATCTCTGAGTATAATATATGGGTCTATAGAAAATCTGTTCTAGTAGGTTTTGATTTATACTAAGAAACTTGGGGCCTCAGCATCCATGGCAAAAGATATGGAGCCCCACTACTTTCCATGTATTTTACATACTTCCATGACCATGGCATAATTTCCAATATAAATTGAAACTTCAAAACTAAAAAAGCTGTTGTTGTGCAGCTCTAGCTTTCAAGCAGGGCCGTAGCAAGTCTTGGAAAACTGGGGGGGCACCGCCAAGAGCCGAAGGTGCGAGCCTTCTAGGGGGTCCGGGGGCCTGCTCCCCCGGGAAATTTTGAAAATTAGTTTGTCTAAAAACGTGTTTCCTGGGTTTTAAACGCCTTTTGAAACAAAATCAGTGTCTAAAACTAGTAAAATATGACAAGTTTTTCTCAAACTTGGAGCATTTTGCCGAGCTTAGCACATTTGCTGGGGAAAAAACTGGGGGGGCACGGGCCCCCCAGCACCACCCCTTGCTACGGCCCTGTCAAGTATAGGGATAACGTTACTCCCCGGAGGGGGAGGGGGACATTAGAAAACCACACCCTATTGATCTAGCCAGCTGGCAGTCTGGTCCAGTGGTCACAGCATGACATCTTGCTTTTCTCTCTCTCCGTTGTGCTTTTCAAAGAATACAGTCTTGTTATGGTCATGGCTGTTGTTGGCTCTTGCAGCATTATATTTACAAAGACGGAAGAGAATTTATGAATTTTGAATTGAGTTCAAGTAAAAAGGGTTAAGATCCATTTCTAAATCCAGTTGTAATTGTTATCTCTGGTTTCTCTGGTGTTTAATGGAAGAAAGTACTTGACTCCCCCTGGATAACCATCGCATGCTTAGGTATCCATCAGAAACTAATATTGATTTATACAGGCTTTACAGCCAAGTTAAATGGAACACGTCAAGGCAAGTAGCCTATTTAAAGACACAACACTGAGGTCTGGCTAGGGTTTGAAAATCTGGTCTTTTGGAGTAGCCCAAAGTGTATAGCGTGCTTGTACTATAACGGGGAACCGGGGACAGTCCATGTTTTTAGTTGTCCAGATCCCCCAGTCTTCAAAGAATTTGTAGATTCTCACACCTCCAAACTTATATTGTTCGTAACATCCGATGATTAGCCTCAAATACGTGGTTTACGGGAAACTTTACACGTTGATGTTGCTATAACCGGAGAAGGGGAACTGGGAACGGTCAATATTACAACATCTGCAGTGAACTTGACGTTCTTAATACTCATATCCCCCAGCCTTCTAAGAATCTGTAGATTCTCACACCTCCAGCTAGACTGATATTAACCGTTCCTGACCCTTAATGACCGTTCCCCGGTCCCCGGTTATAATGTAACTTCCTTTATTACATGTTGATGATCATTATTTCTGCAAAGTGATCTTTGTAAGCCAGAATAAGCTCGTTAGCGGCAACTGAGCGTTTATCATTTAAGAGGCTCCAAGTCCCTCAGGGTACGTTTAATTTCTGTTACTCAGCACAATTTTAATACTAATAACATGTCAGGGATTTTTGGTAGCGTACATAGAACCTATTTAACAAAAAAACTACATTTTCGAGCGGATAGTAACGTGGAGAACTGAGCCCATAAATTAAATAGACTAAATCAAATTTCCAATTTTTTGATAAGCTTATGAAGTTTACTCTGTGCCAAATCTGTGATCAAGTTGGGGCCTTTTGTATTGTCCTAAATATTGTCCGGTTATCAATGGAGGCCGTAAGTGCATTTGAAGTGCACTTGATACATATTTGGAGTGTGAACGGCAAATTAAGTGCACTTGAGTTCTCCTTCGGATCAAGTGGACTTCAAAGAAGCCGAAGTGCACTTCAAGTGCCGTTAAAACCACACTTGAGCGCGCACTTAGATAACACATAACCAAATTCCTGTCTGATACTGCTATGTAGATTCATTCATTCAGGTGAAGTTTGAAGTTTTAACGGTTTTTTTAAACTTTTCCTTTTTCTTCGTATTACCAGATAACCCGGCTGCTCTTCGACCCTTCACCTTATTTTCCTTTAGACCTATGCCTGTAAACAGCAAAAATTTGCAGGTGAAAAATAAGCCTATTGTTGTTGTTGTTATTGTTGTTGTTGTTGTTGTTGTTGTTGATGATGATCTTGATGTTTGGAGTTGTTCGGAGTTTTCCGAGATGACAATGATGGAGACCTAGAGTTCCAAGGTTCCAAGCTCCTCAAAAAACATTCTAGGTATTTCTACGTCTATTGTTGGTTTCATCACGTTTGTTGGGCGAAGGAATATATTCTTTCTTGGTACATTGAGAAATGTCGCTGCATACCAGAAACAAACATTATCTCCAGCCACGAGGTTGCAGTTGCTCGTTTTTTGCAGTTATTGGCAAGAGATGCCTTGACGACTGAAAGATTTTGTAGTGACAATCGTAGTGTCGTTTCTGCCACACCCGCCCATTCTATAGTGGTTTTCTTTGTTGGATTTGGTGTCTTCCACATGCACTTAACCTTTGCTTCCATGTAGAATACTTTCTTAATTCACTTGGATTTGTATGCGAACTGTGGATTAACAGTTAACAGTTAACAGTTTGTTTATTTCCACTTTTACAAAACAATATTTTTAATTACAATTCAATAATATAAACGTGGAA